>OZ057412.1:170165843-170369527 GCA_964056705.1 Troilus luridus | reverse complement strand
AAAGTTAATTTAAAAGAAACAAATAAATTATATAATTATACATATATTATTAGTATAAATCCATTTCAATGAGTCTTAGTACAAGACACACAAGATAAATTTTGTTTTATTTAAATTTTTTTTAAACAATACAAATCATGAATAAAATAATCAAGACAAAGATTAAAAATAAATAAATTTGAAAAAAAAATTAATAGGGAATCATTTTTAATGGAATAAGTTTTTTTCAACAAAGAAGATATATTTTTGGTTCGGGTATTTTCAGTTAATAGTCGAAATTGATAGAAAATATAATATATAGGAAAAGGCAATAGGAAAATTTTCCCAGAACAAAGCCTAAAGTCTATAAAATACTTGGAAAAGATCAACCAGTTAACGTTTCGCCAAATCAGGTGAAATGATACTCTAGTTGTTAGTAGACCACTAACAAGGTAAGCTTGGTGTCTTTATTTGGTGAGTCTGTTTGACTGTTGATGTGAGACGTGCTGCACTTGTCTTCATTGATGTAGTTTTCTTTTGGTGAGTGTCCAGATGATGCCTGATTATGGCTGTTGATTGCTCATTTTAAATGAAAAAAAATATATATAATATGCTAATTCTATTTCAAGAAAAAAAAAACTGTTTAATATTTAATAGAGCATATAAAAACATTTTCATTATGTAAAATAAAATTAGATTTGTGAAAACAAAATATTGAAATAATCAAGATTTTCCAAGACCGATGAACATTGAGTTGAGTATGTACAAGACATTTGAAAGTTGTGTTTAAGTTTAATCTCCAGTAAGTGGATATTAAAATTAAACACAAATACGCCGAAAAATTCTTGTCATCATAACTGCAAATTTTTCATTTCCAGAGTTTAACTTTTACTTTTGCCTTTGCGATACAAATTAATTCTCTATGAATATGGCTCAATAATGCTTTGCAAGTATACATTTTCCATTTCCAAAGGTATGTAACAAGAACTTCATAGCTGCATGTATAAAACAAATACTTTTCTATACAATCTGACTGACTATAATACGAAGCATTCCATGCAAATCTGCCTTCCATACATCTATCTACAGTCTACAAGCATTCTATACCATTCAACATTCTTTACAATCTGACAGGCTTACATACGGTCTTGACACAGCATAAGCACAAATACTGACTTCATTGGAAAAATCTATATTAAGGTTTTATTGATATGTTCAATCATACCACTCTTCCATATGAAGAATCCAGATAGTAGTAGAAGTTTTTGAGAAGTTCACACAAAGCAGGGTTTCTTTTTTTTTTCCGTCCAAAATACTTAAGTTTTTATATCTTCTCTTCATCTTTCTCCACCTCCTTTCTCCACCTCCTTTCTTCACACCTATTTCTCCTATCATCACTTTAGCATCCATCCTAGTTTTAATCAAAGAGTTCATGTTTATTGAACATCATAATTATTTATAATATATCTCCATTCTCAAACTGATATTTTATATCTCTCATCTATAGTTTCTTCTATACTTACATCATATTTTATATTAATATAACTTCATTCCTATTGTATATTAAATTAAGTAACTTATATTTTAAATTTTATATTCATATTTTACTTCTCTGCCTGTCATAGACTAGATTCCTATTCTTTACTCTCTACTATATTCTTCTGTATTTATTCTTTGGCATCATATTTTTTATCAATTTTCTTTCATTTTACTTATGTAACTCCCTGGGAGTCTATTATCATACAATTTTTTTCTACAATACAATTCTATCTTTATTAAACTAAGTTTTCCATACTTATATATCTCACTCTTTATATTTATATCTTTTTCATTTTACTATTTTATGTTTATCTTGATTTCTCTCTTTGTATTTTGTTTGCATTATCACCTTTCTATACATCTACTATGTAATCATCTTTATTCATATATCCTTTACTTTTTTCGCTCAATTCTTCTCTATACTCTATATTATTATTATAATTTTATTTTATTATATTCTTGGTACTGTTATGTATTATTATAGTCATTTTTGTTTTTCTCATAGCCCTGAAGATGACCTACAAAGTAGGTCGAAACGTTGGCACACATAAAATGTAATAAGTTTCCACTTAAGTTTTTACTTTTCATAAGGCTGTTTCATAATTTTTCATTTCAAAATCAGGAGTATTAAGTACTAGAAAAACTTGGATATACATTAGTCTATAACATAAAATGTTAAGATTACTCTTTAAACTTTAAGTGTTTTACATTTCATCATGTCAGCCTAAATTTTCAGGTTTTGAATGATGAACATTTTTAAACAAGATGTAAAAGTTTAAAAATATATTAAAAGTAAATTATAATGTTTAAAACTTACAGAAATATTTTCTGTCGGTAATTTTAAATTCTGAAGTATAAATAAATAATTAATAATAAAAAAATATGCGGAAATAAATTCAATGACCTACTAATCTTAAAAATTGCTTAAAAAGTTACGATGATGTTTAATTCAAGCCCTCCATTAAAAAGTATGAACTTGAGCTTTCATTTTCCTTCTTAAAATTACAATGTAAAAGGAATCTCTAACAATGATTTAACCGTATTTATTAACCGTAATTATTTGCTTGTATTGCATATATAGTTGTTAATTAGTACTAATTATATGTAAAAAATCCATGGATAATCCGGGATTAATAATAGTAGTGCAAGGGGAGGGATGTAGGACTGATAATTCGGTACAATTTTTTTTACATTTAAATTACGATAAATTAATTAATATTTATACAATACTCTGTCTAAATTTTCAATTATTTAATCTTAAAAAAAAAAAAAATATATTCTTACTGAAGTTGCCAACATTTCAGCACTTATAGGGACAGTTTCAGGCCTGAGTCGTGCCGTCCTTTCCTATTGAAATCCAACTGAATAAATAATGTGTCAATTTGTTGTCGTTCCGGTAGGAGATACGAACGACACAGCTCTTTAAAAAGTAACACCCCGGAGAAAAGACATCCCCTGAACATTGAGGACGTTTTAATAATTCAAAAAGGCTACTCCTCAGATATCAGAGGACGGTAGGCAGGGTGTAGTTCAGAAGAGCAAGACGACGCCCCCCTCCCCCGCCCCCCCCCGAAAGAACAAGAATGTTTTAGTATATCCTACAAAAGAGGAGATATCTCAATAGGACGCCGGAGCTGACAATGGCCAATTATTTTGGGTTGTGGATGAATCGGGAAATCGTCATTGTCCAAGTTACAATTGCTTTAGCAGGCTCCGCGGGCCTTCTCTCTCTTCCAAACGCTTCATCCAATTAAACCGGGACCTTGGCAGGCTTCGGTTTCATTATTCCTTCTTCCCAGGCCCGATGGGAACTTTCCCGTTGATACAGAATCCGTTAAACTTTGGTCTAAGGAATTTTCCGTAATTAAAACCTCAATCAAATGCAACAAAGCCGACGACTTCTGATTGGTGAAGTACAAAAGCATTGGAAGTAAATGGTATTTGGCAATCAGAACAAATTTTGTACCAAAAAAGAAACATAAAGCCAAAAATCCGTATTTGAAAACTTGCAGGACTTTGAAGATGAGGCTTAGAATTGAGTAATTGGCTGCAGGGGAAAGGCGTCGAATTTATTAATTAAAACTGAATCCATTAATAGGGACGTAGCATATGCAGCTAAGAGTTATTGGTTTTGCAAATGGACTAGAACAACGGTTTGTTACTTTAAGGTATAAGAGAAACTTATAACACTTTTTATTTTCATTTTTACATAAAACAGGTGACTTTTAACATATATAGAAGATGCAGACCTAAACAGCTACGGGCTTATGCCACAGAAATCAGACTTACAGATCATTTAAACCTTTTAGGCAATATACCTCCGTTATATTACTCCGTTATACGTACCCAGTAAACAGAATCTGACAAGGAGGCTGGAACGCTTCTGGTGCAGGAATATACTACAGAGAGATGACCCATGGTATGAATACCTTCAGTAGGAGGTTTTTCATCCACGCTTTCACGTGGAATCCATCAGGTTTTCAAAACAACAGTACAGATGATATTTTTATAATATTCTCAATTGTTATTATTACACCTGGAACTACATCGAATTGCATCGAGCACATCTGATGATTTTTTGCAGGAAGATGAAAATTTAATAAACAATGAATTATGGTTGATTAGCAAATCTTTAGAACATTATCGTTTCAATATTCTTGTATCTAATCGGAGTTACAGGAAGAAGTAAAGCGAAAGAACTAGAGGATTATGGTGGAGTGTGGGGTGTTTGTTGAAAATGTGATATTATACAGTTGGAATTTAAATGTGGTTGTTTTTAGTGTGATTGGAAATACAACAAGCAACATTTACAATTTTTCTTTGAGTTTTGGATGTGTATATGGACGTAATTGCTGAACCCTAAAGTTCTGTTCCATGTGTTCGTTTATTTCTATATTAGCCATTTGTATGTACGGTGAAGATCTGGAGACACGTAGATGTTATAGTCCGAGATACTATACACAATTTTTTGAAGATACATATATAATCAGTACATACATGTACATGATCATATGATAGAACATACACTCATGTATAATTACAGGTTTCACAAGACTAAGCATTACTGGGTAAACGAGAAGGCCAATTCGCTTCTTTAATATTATGTGGGAATGTCATTGAATTCTTTTAACGCCAGGAAAGGAAAGGAATGGTAAAACTTCGCTTAGCGACCCTTTTAGCAACTAGGTCGTCAATAATGGATCTTGAAAACTCTAGCATTTTATTTTAATATGGCTATTTTTCCTTCTCACGAACCATATTCATATCGATCGCCAAAATACCAACTAATGAGCCTGATTCATAATAATTATTAAAATGTAAAAACAAAGGTTACAATTTGTTCGCTTAGTATCTAAAAGATATTAGGATAAAAGGATTTGTCTAGTAATTACTCTAAACCTTCATAACTAACCTAAAATAATATTTTATTATCGTTTCATTCAGGACCTTCGTGTTTAAAATCAGTTTAAGCCCCCATTAATCAAATTAAAGTAATAAAGGTTTCATGTAAAATATACGAATCTAGCGAATTCTATTTAAATCTTGAAATTTAATTAATTATTAATTATTAATAAAAAAATGTATAGGAGCACAAAGGCTGTGGGATGGAGGATTCAAAATTTCATAAATATTTAATTAATAAAATAAAATTATATACTTACTGTCTAAATAAATCTCACTATATATATATATATATATATATATATATGAATACTGCATATAGTTATTTACTCTAGTTAATGAAATAAATAAAATTATGTTGTGTTGAGTTACGAACGTCCAAAACAAAATTAATCAAGTATGATGCGTTTCCATTTTGTTCCTTTTCTTGAATACTGAATATTTTCATCAGAAATTTTATAAAGTTCGTGGTTGGTACAGTCACAGCACTTACTCGAGGGGCCTATAAAATTTTATGACTTGGTGACGCATCTTCTCTCACACCATTGGCCATCTACTGCCCTCTGAATTTATTTTGCGTGTTTAATATGCCATATACTTCCATAGCGTCCTCTTCTGAGGAAAAAAAAATTGCTTTGAATTTTTTTTTTTTATTAAAACATGTTCTCATATATGGGTCCATTTATAAGTCCAGTTTAACCAATAAAACTATTTTCATTATTTATTTTTATATCATACAATTGATACCATAAATGGCGTTACTGGTAGCAGCCGAAATCTTCTACCAACTCAACAGTCTAATGAGTAAAGTACATGAAATGAGTAAGCAAATGAAATAATTATACGTTCCTTAAAAAACTCTGACCTGTCATTATTCCAAATCAAGTCTTAAATCAGCAATGTATTAGAAAATCACTCACCTGTCAACGTTTCTATTCTTCATAGGACTCATTAGGAATGAAGTAAAATGATATCTGACATTTTGGCTGTTGACTGAAGGTGTGCCATCATCAGTATCCGTTAGTAGTTCATATTTTATTTACAGTCTTGGAGAAATTATTTATTTCTGTGATTTGAGAATGTTAATTAAGACTTCTCTTCATTTTTTTATTTTCGGACTGAACCGCCATGAACAGCGAATTAACATTTTATATATATTATTATGGACATGGAGGTCTGGATTTCGTTCTTCTGCCAGCTTTGATGTCCTGTCTGCATCTTTTGAGCCAGCATCTCTTCATCTTTTAAGTTCCTTGCCCAATTCAAAACCCTTATATTCATCCCTGTTGAAGATTTTTTTTCTCTGGAATACCAATAGCCCTTATCCTTTAAGCCCTTATCCTGGAACCATCCACTTTTGTTCTATATTATTACCTTAGATTTTATAAAATTCCGTATATTCTTGGTCAGGCAATCATCGAACATTTAAAAGATGAGTCCGTAGAATTACATTTTATTTCTAATTAATGTTGACATCGTTTTTATCTCTCTATATAGTTCCTCGGTTGATATCAATCATATTTTTTCATTAACCCATCTGTTGCCTAAAATCGTCCGTACACCTTGCGTTCTCTGATCAACTAGTCCTCTTGTATAGTCAAAGTCTCCATAGCATACAATCCTTCTGGCTTTTATAATGCTCAGTGTCTTCTTATTATAGAAGTTCTATGTCAGATGATATGCTTTGTCCAAATTACTGATCCTGGGATTGATCACTTCATTCCACGCAACACAGCAGTTTTATAATTTAATTTACGCATGCTAACACGGCGCCTATATAGGAATAAGGTAATCCATCACATAACAAATTTGACTCAAATTTTCATATTGGAAATAAATAACTGAATGTTGGAAACAATTTCCGATCGGATATACTGAAAATGTATCTATAGAACAACAACCTATTCTTTTTAATTGATGTTAATATTGGTTATATCTTTATTATATTTTCTCGTCTTTTCGTTTTATTTAATTAATTTTTTTTTCTGTAAATTTTTTACAAAAATAATAATAAAATAAGTAACATATGAGAATTGCAAGAAATTTGAATTTTATTCGGCTCACAGGTGGAGGTATTACGTGCCCCGGCTCCCCGTTTGTATTCCATCGGACCAGGATCGTCCTGAGGACGGGAGGGGTAGGGAGTGGGGGGGAATAACCGAGCTACCTGGCGAGGAATATGTAATACAGTAGGGGCATTCCTACGGGCCTGGCTCTAGCTTCCAGCTCGCTATGTGTTCAACAAATGGATTCCTGGCAGCTTCTACTTTACGAGCAACTTTATTACTAAATAAGGGTCGCTTGGGAACATGGAAAAGGATTGAGATCATTTCTTCAGGGATCAAAATCAGTTAAATTATGACGGTGAATAACCATATGGACAATTTTTTTTTTTACATATCAATCTATTGGGTCGTTTTTCAAGAAATGTCCGTTTTTGATTATTTCGAATGTGGATTTCTGTTGTTTACTTTTCTTATGTTTACAGATTATAATGAGCCTTTATTCATCTTCTCTTTTTTTATTATATTCACAGTTAAATTGTTTAGTATGTCATCAAATATGACCATGGAAACACGCGATTTTTTAGTTGTTTTTTTTTCAACAGTTTAAACATGGACACTCAGCAGCCAAAGCTGCAAGAAACATTGCCACTGTGTTTGGGGAAGAGTGTTGTAATTAATAGACAATTCTCCATTCTTCTTCTTTTCTCTCGTTCTTCCCATCATATGGCTATGTCCGGTGATAAAGCCAGGAAATCAGTGGTCCTCCTAAGGTCATCCAAGGTCCCATAAAGCTTGGTCTCCAGCGCCTTTGATTCAGGCCAATTCCGATTTCGAGTAATTTGCCGTTTTGCAGGATGTGCTCAGCTGTCTGATCCTCTTCATCACAAGCGCACAGGGGGCTTGTTCCTATCTTGAGTTTTTTGAAGAGGTGGGAGTTTAATCTATTATGGTTTGTTCGTAGTCTGAATATTACAACTTGTTCCTTTCTATTGAGTTTGTGATATGCATCCTTGTGGTTTTTATGTGGGTGGTTGTTATTCCATCTGTTATTTATAGCGGCTTTGCTTATTGTTTTCACCTCTTCAAGTGTGAGTGGAGCATTGCTTTGTGGGAGGAGAGTCCCGGCCTTAGCTAGTTTGTCCGCTCTTTCATTCCCACTTATTCCACAGTGAGAAGGGATCCATTGCAAAACTAGCGTCTCTCTGGTCTTCACTAGATTTCTAAGTTCCACTGCGAGTCTGCCATAATTTTGTCCCCAGTTGGATTGCAAAGATCTGATAACTGAGGAAGCGTCTGTTAAGAAGACTATTTTGGGCCTCTTTTGATTTGGGAGTGATAGGATTAATTTTATTCCTTCTATTATTGCCTCCTGCTCTGCTCGGTAGTTGGTGCATATTTTCCCTGTGGGGAGAGATTTCTCGAGCCTGCTACCATCTGGGAGCTCAGTGTATATTCCAGCACCTCCATCCTTCACGGCGTCTGAAGCTGACCCATCTGTATAAATTCGAGCCCATTCATTCTCTGGATAGTTCTTTCCTATGTGTTCCAGGGTGAATGCTCTCAGATCTGGTGATTCCGTGTTAGCCTTCCCGGTGGTTCCTGGGATGCTGGAACTCACAATAGGACACGGGTGCTTCTCCCAAGGTGGAGCCAGTGCAGCTTTATCGTGCATTTTATGCACAATTTCTTTTAGTTGTAGTTTATCCAGGAGTGTTTTTGTTTTATGTATGGCACTCTGCCTTTTGAGTCTGCTGGAATAGCCCTTTCTTATTCCTTCTTTATATGGGTGGTTTGATACACACAGGGCTTTCACGCTCATGTAATAATATTTTAAGTCCCTCCGGCCCTCTATTGCTTGTATGCCTGTAAAGGATTCCATCTTGGATATGGGAGTTGACTTCATTGCGCATGTGATTATTCTTAGGCTTTGATTTTGAACGCAGTTGATCTTTTGAAGGTTTGAGGTTGCTGTCGTCCCCGAGCTGGTAATGTCATACTATAATACTGGTCTGACATAGCCTGTATATAGTTTTTGGAGGGTTTTTTGGTCAGCTCCCCAGTTTGAGCCAGTGATTTTTTTCATAAGACAAGACCTTTTGAAACCTTTTTGTGCACATTGTTCCAAGTGTTTTTTCCAGATGAGTCGAGGATCCATTGTTATTCCAAAGTAGCTAGTTAATAATGGTGGTTAATTGTCGATATTCTAAATTTAACAGATATCAATTCTATCGATTCACACTAAAACACTCGAAAAAGTCGACTATTGATAATGTAAGCACCAAAAACTGACAACTAATATTAGGCCAGTGTTGCTTTGGCCGAGGGCGGCAGCGGCGGTATTATATTGTAATTATAAAAGTTTGATTATTAGATTAAACTCTCTCCTTCGGGCCGGTTGCGCCACCAGCAATGATTAAGTCTAACTTTCTCTGTTAACTAACTCTGACTAAAATTTAACCGTATTTAAAGGCTGTGTCCAGTTGCCCCAAGTATTTTTTACCCTGATTTAATTATTTACAACGGTTAATGTGTGAAGTCATTGCGGTTCGTAACTGAATTTTGATTTGACCAAATCACTACAGAAAAAATCTAATCTAGCAGAAATATGTTACTGTTCTGCGTAATTCTCCCCAAAAAATGTATTGACTTTTTTGCAATAAATTATACTATATATAATCCTAATGACTTTCGATTTATGGACATATTTTTATCTAACGTGTAAAAATCGACTATTTTTAACGTAAACTAAACACGATGTACTTATGACTCGTACTCTAACCTTAGGCGGTTATAAATATCTTATAATTATAATATGTTATGATAAGTATTCTGGCATTTTAATCGACTCCTACAAGCATAATAAGGAATGAACTTTAAAAATTATATATTTTTATTTGGATAAAATATTTGTATGCGTTATTTAATGTTTGTTAAATAGAGATTACGCCTTTTTCATAATACGACTATATATATAGTATATATATACAGCTTATTATATGGACACCTGTGGTGTAGTGATTAGCATAACAATCCCGGCATGTGGAGTTATGATTTTTTTAAAGGAAATAAAAAATCCTTAATTATGCCTAGATCTTCGACGTAAAATCCCGTTCCTAGTTATACCTCGATAGGGAAAATTTAGTGACGTTAAACAAAACAAACAACTTATTACATTCCATAGCTGCTAACGAAACTAAGAGGTATTTTTAATACTTACGTCAATTTTTTAATTATACATTTACGAATATTACACTAGAGACAACGTAATGGTAAAAATACTGATGCAGTATACCTTTTAATGTCAGGGTTTTTTTAGTTTGCGATGATTAAAATAATAAATAATATCATTATAAAATAATTAACTCAGATAAACCTGACTGAAAATCTTTTTATAAAGTCAGCACGTCCGTACCGAGTGGTATCAAACAGCAGAAATCTCGTCCATTCCAAAAAGAAATGAAACAAATATCCAACAAATTGATTGAAAGAAGTAAAAGAAGGGCATATTAGAAACGCCTTCATTTTTTTATAAAAAATAAAATAAAACTGAATAAAGAAAAGGAGAGAATAATCTACTCTTTTGTGTTTGCCTCGGCTGAGGATGAAGGGCCACAAGCCGTGGACAGCCCAGATCGTCCGGCCAGAATCCTAAATCTCCTCTTCTCAGGCTATCTCTTTCATCTTCAAGGCGATTATAGAGATATCTTGTACAGGGAGAGGGGGTGGTATCTTATGTTGGGATGATATACAAAGGAGAGAAGTTGGGCATTGTAGTCCCTCCATCTTGAGATCTGTATGTATCATTATTATTTAAATTTATAGATATTTTTTATTGGAATAAATTTATTAAGAAATTCAAAATCGATAACCTTACCAGTACATGAAATAGGACTTAATGTAAATTAAGCTAAATTAACTATCCCAACAGCTCAACACCGATCTGAAAAATAACTTAAGTTTATATATTTTACTAATAAAATTGAATTTTCCTTTTGAAAAACCAGATAAGGAAGCTAACATAATCATGCGCGTAAATGGAATAACCACTTATTCTTAAATAACTTTTAAAACCACGAGAAAGATTTAAAAAATATATTAAACATTATTGATTTGCGATCTTACGAAGACTTCGATCAACACAGGCACTAAAACCCAGTACGGGTCCTGGACACATCAAGGCGTCGCCTCCACACTTCTCTGTCCTGCGCCAAGGTCCTCCATGCTCTGTACGAAGACTTATTATAGACGACCAACGAAGATTACTTAAACTATTAACTTGCTACTTTAAATATTCATAGAAATAAATGAAAAAATATGACGCATATTATATATATGACGGGTGAAGTTAGAGCAGCTTGCTTCTAATCAACTTTTAGACCTTACAAATTACTTAATATTTTTACTCTAAAGTCGCTTCTCTAAGAGGCAAATTCATATATTCATTATGGTGAGATTTCCAATAAAAAAATATACATATTATAAATCGAATCTATTTCGAGAAAAAAAGAAAACGAAAAATCCTGAAGTAAACTATGTACCATACAAGTCATATCGGATTCTGTTAGAAATGATTATAACAGTAAATAAGAATTTATAAAATGAGGGAAACAACGGTGACAAAAACCAGATCGCAAAGGATCATGTAGGCACGAAGCAATAGAACGTGAGAGAGGGTGAGGTACCTGCAGAGAAAAGGACAGACCTTATGGAAACCGATTTTGAGGCCCTGAGATCTGGCTTGGGCCGCAGAAGATCGCCGGATCCGGAAGATGCCCTCATCAACAGACCTACCTGACAGATGGTCCCTTTTAAATAATGATAAGTTTTAATTTAATTGTTTTATAGCAAGACTAGGGAGAGGAGTGGCTCAGTGGTAGAGTACTGAGTTGCCATGCCGGAAATCCTGGTTCAATTCCCGCTGCAGGCCATGATTTTTATTTAGTCTGTTTGCAGCGGGAGATGGATCATACAGGATCTAGGACCCTCCTGGGGCCCACCCAGCCTCTATAAAATATTATAAAAATAGGGTACCCAAAATAAGGGGAAAAAAACTGGCGGTCGAGCGTTACCTAGAACAAGTCACCTCCTGGCAGAACCGTTGTCCATGAAACAGTACAGTCTCTATCATGTACTGAACCCCAGACCCTTCATGGGTTGTAGTGGTACAGGTTTTTTTTGTTTTTTTTTATATCAAGACTACCAATCTGAATCATTCTAGGTCATGTTTGAATGTATTTATTAATTGCATCCAAAAGACTATCTATAAATTATACTTATTTAAGGATTTAGATACATACTCATTCCTTCTCTCTAAAACACTTAAGGACACTAAAATAGATACTAAGTTTGAGTAATTATCATCAACTCAAAATAATAAAATACGAATAAATAGGTTCTTCAAGGACAGAAACATAGTGAGTAGACGTACTATACATAAGACGTTACAGAGACATGTTATTGGTGCGCAACCACAAGCCACCGCACTTCCAACATCTACAGCCCCCCCCGGATGCTGGAGTTGCCCACAACAATTCGACATGGCCTCTTCAGCTCCTCTGTGTACGCAACATTGAGCCTCCAGTACCCTCGTACTCCCTCCACGCACTTGACGTACCTCATAAATATAGAGTGTGCAAGTGTACTCCATTGTACTGCACCCCCGACCAAGAGAGGCGTAGCGGTAGGCCTTCGGTTGAATAGTCGATAATATATAAATCGATATAATCAAGGAAGCTTGGAGGATGTTAATAACTTCAATACGTTCTAAACTAATACAGCCAGGTTACGAAGTCCTCCCACACCAAGTTTAATCGCCCGACTTATCTCCAAAAGATTTTCAACTGTTCAGGAATTCGGAAAACTTTCTTAAGGGTAAAATTTTTGAAAATGGTTCTGATGGGAGAGTTTATTTCATTACAAAACCCTGAATTTTTCAGTTCTGGACTTAAAAATTTAATAACACGTTGAGAAGAATGTATAAAAATGAGGGTAAATATTTTGAATACATTTTTTTTTATTTCATAAAGTTGTTTTACTAAATAATGTGTCTCTTGAAAACGGAGATTCCATATGATACGATCCAATACTTATTTTGTACCACTCTAAATCACGTATTTTATGTTGAAACGTGTTTAAAACTATGGTTTTCTTTTCTCGATTTTATTTGACCAAAAAATAAAGTCGCTCAATATTTATCGCATGTACATACACCATAATTGTAAATGAGGTACAAACAAAAGAAAATTTGCAATGAGTATAACAATGAGCAATTGAGGGTGGTAGGGAAGTTTGGTGGTCGGAGAGGGGATGCATGATTTAGCTGGCCGAGTAATTAAAACAAACGGAGCTCTATTATCCATTGACTCCGGGAGCAACTTTATCAACACCCTGCATTATGTAAGGGCTAATATCACCTCTCTATTGATAACTTATTCATAGCTTACTCCCTCTTGTCCCCCCGCCAAACCCCGGGTTTTTACTAATTATCTCCCAGGGTCTTGTTGGAACACTATTCCGAATAAATTATAAGTAGATAATTTCGTGTTTTTTTTTTGTTTTAGCTCACATTAAATTATATCAGCTATGTTATCAGCGCTCCCACTAATATATGGTGGCAGAAGATAGTCCTATAACAACACTAAAGTAAGAAACAAGTCAAAATTATAATTATGTGTTATTTTTTTATTTATATTCCTAAGAAATAAAAAAAAAAATCGTGTTCCCCAACACAGGCATCATTTTTCTTTAAATGAACCTCAGCTAAAAAAAATAAAAAATACATCTCATACCTTAAAATGCAACCAGTTACAATACAATTCAAAATATAAATAAGGAGCCTACCCGCAAAATTACAAAATAATTTTCTATTCAGGAGTTTGAAAAAAAATGATTAGCTATCAGCACAATGGAATTCCTTTTTTTTTATTAGCATACATTTATCGTTACAAAAGACAAACGCGATTGAAAATAAAAATTTACAACGCGTGCATTATGTGCGATTTCGATAATTTTAATTTTGTAACATATTTAAAAAACAAGTATCACAACATTTCGAGTTTAAAAAATGATAAAACTTATATTTTTGGTAGTATTTAATTCGTAACAATAAAAATTTAACCAAAATATTTAAAATTATAAAATAAAAGTGATCCTGAATAAAATTTAAATCCATCAACAAGTATTACTAAATAAATACTAGTTAAATATTACATAAAAAATCAAAAATAATAAATTATACTGCGATAGGAAAAAAATCTCAAAAAGCAAAGCATTAGCTCCAGTCAAAAATAGTGGAAAAAACTAGCCATCATTTTCCGGATGTACAATAAAAGAAAAAATATATCAATGAAGACATAGTCCAAACAGACTCCAAAGAGACTCATCAAAACGAAACAGCAGCCTTGCTCCACGACTTTTATTTAACAACTGAGGCAAAGGAATGTAATACATGAAAAGCTGGATGGGTAGAAAAACAGCAGATTGGCAGAGGGAAAACCAAGAAAATTATTTTAGAGGCTTTGGTTTTTAAAATATTTTTCTATTGAATTCTAATTTAAAATGTATGTATCTTTTTTATCGTTTTCGCTCATTAGCATTAAAAAAGTAATAGTTATAAATGTGTTTTACGTGATCAGTTGGTTAAGTTCATAAGAATACTTTATATATCCATTGGTATTTAAACAAAGTAAACTTTCACCTTAATACTATTGTACTTTCATTACTTTGTAAGATTCCTTGTATTTGGCGTCTATTTATTTCTGATATATGGCCTATCTTGAACTCTCACTGGATTAAAAATAATCCTGTGGATCAATTCTTATTCCAAAACTGTTAAACTTTATTAAATTCCTCAAGCAGGGATAAACTGTTATCAGCCCTTCTGGATCGCCTTATAAGGCAATAGCTTAAATCGGCTTCTATTCCACATTGGATTATCAACGCTTTGCAACAACACTATTTGAGAAACCGGGTTTTCGGGCAGCTAGGCAGGGATGCCTCTGAGTGAGGTGTCTATTTCGTGAAACGTAGAGCTTTATTAAGTGTATTCAGTCTCAAAGTCGTAGCTTCTTCAAAGAGAGTGCAAATAGACTGACTATATTTGTTTCCAAGTCGCTTTGTAACTTGTCTACCTAATTTCATCCTTCTTTGGATCCATTTTGAGTAATAGGAAGTGGTCCTCTGTCGGGAACTAACTCCTCCCTTCAGTTACCGTTATTATATAAGTAAGTTATAAAACTCAATTATCAACAGGATGATAAAACATTTATTTGTCCAATTTTATTAATAAAAAAGAATTACATGGTATCTACTTTTCTTGACTGTTAATAAAGTAAGTATTACATTTAGTTATTAAGATTTATTTTTGAACAACATTCACAGGATATATTGTAATATAGTACAGGTATTTTGATTGAGTGATATGGTAGTAAACATTCCGTCATTCATTTGTAAGTACAATTTATATATTTATATCGAAAACTGTCAATTTTATGTTTAGACTATTGTGGTTTTTAATATTATTCACTAAAAGGCTGTCTTTTCGCTGTAAGGGCACGATTTTGAATAAATATAGTCGAGTATACGAACAAACCTCAAGAATTGAAAGAAAAACTTGTATTTTAGAAAAATCTATTTATGTTTATAGTTTTCATGACTGCTATATATAATATATATATTTGTGTTATCGAGCTTCAATCAGTTATTTAATCTTCTTTTTTGCGACGTTTATGTACAATTTTAGAATTTTGTTTTTATTGCACTACAGGCTAACCTCTGCCACAACGACATGATAATATATAAATATTATGACAAATAAAGACCTTAATAGTAATCATCACTTACGGATTAATCAGGGTATCTTGATTCATTAAATGGTAAGACGTACCTGAAATAAAAAGATTATAAATTAAAATCAGTTCTAAAAAACTTGATAAACAAAATGAAAAATATTAAATAAATCAATATTAACACATGCAACCATACTAAAACATATAAATTCTTCAAAAAAGATAGAAGCTTGCTTGATTTTATTTTTAAGTAATAAAATAATTTTGAAAAACATTAGTTGGCCTTATTTATAAATGGGGAAGCAAATGGTCCGTGTGGAGGCCAAAGAGTTTCATAAATAGGGATAAATTATATATAATACATCGACGTTTCGACCTACATTGCAGGTCTTCTTCAATGCTGAATAATTAAGATTCAAACAGATTAAAATGAAATGTGTAAAATTGCAAAGAATAATATAGGTAATATAATATATAAAAATGGGAATATATTGTCAGTAATTCTTATACTATTGTTACAGTTCAAAGATTTTAAATATTACTTTTTTCATTTTATAATTTAAATCATTCCTACTTCTGTATCTGGTTTACTCCAACTGTTTTATTTTTATATATTATTTTATCTACTTCAATCTTTACAACTTTTTCTATTTCATTTTCACCCGAACCATTTACGCACTCTAATACAATAATTGAAGAAGACCAAACTACTATTATTAAATAGCATTAGAACTACAAGTAATTAATCAAATAAATGCTTATAAATTTAATTCTATGTAAGCTATATTAAGATTATAAAGAAATGAAATTAATAATTGTTACTTCATCTTGAAATAATAGGCCTATTCATCAATTCTGAAAATACGAAATAAGTATAACATATTTATACTCCCGAATTATAAATATGGTATAACAGATGTATTACATACTAAACAAACGAAAACACACACACAAACATGCAATGTATTATATAATCCTAAATTGATGTTGCGGCAGATATGAACTAGAATCCACTGCGTAGCATTTTAGGCCTAGTTCAGTACAGGTCGACATTCCACAGGCACTGGACGCTATTATGGGAAGATTACTGTTATAACTACATACAATCCATGTAATTCACAGTGTAAGTCATTTCTCAAGCTATAAGTTTAATTAGAAATATGAATAATAAAGAAATAAATACTTTTATTACAGGAATATGCAACTGACATTAAAAACATATTGTATATATTTATGGCTAAAAAAAATAACTTTTAATTAGGTTAAAAAAAAGAAATTTTATTACAGCAGAATTTCTAAATATTTTAAAGCAATACTAAAATGCTGTTTTGTACAGATAGATAGAGGTTTGCTCTCCATGCTTGATAATTATCAGGTTACTATTATTATAGGAGAAGTAAACCGATCACAAACTGAGAATGTACAACAGTGACCAATTAGATGAAGGCATAGTGAAACATAGCGAAGCGTTGCAGGAAAGCTGTGCCGCGAGGCTGAATGGGATTGCGGGAAGATGCAAGCCGGGAGCCTATTGGCTGTTTCCGCACTCAACAACAGCCGGTGGATCCATTAATGGTGTAATTAGGACAGTTAGTGAAGGCTATAAATCTCAAAAATGTTCTTCAAGGGATTGAAGAGGGAAAGCATTTTACGAGGATAAATGGCGGGGAAGAGTTGCCAGCAATTAGACTGGGGGTAATAAAATTGAGGAAATTAGTGGAATAATGAACGATATGATGCGCAAAATACAGAACCATAACCATGCAATACTTTTCTTGTGTTTCAATGAGACCTTAAATCATGATCTCAACATTCCGTATATCCTTGACTTTATTCCTCATGTAGTATTCATATTTAGTTAGAACTATTCTCATCATCCCAAATCCAATTCAGCTCAAACCATCCTTATAGCCTCAGGGGGTTGAAATATCAGTGGCCTCAATCCATTTTCTAAATATTTTATATGACGTCTTTCATTTATTAAAATTTAATTTTCTTTGTATTCGTTGTTTAATTATATTGTTAGAACCATAATTTTACTGTTGTATTATTATGTATTTGTTAAATTATTTCCAATACCTTACCTTGTCATTCGGCAACATGGATTTTGGTGTGAGCTGTCATATGTAGGTCTATTCATAATGTAAGATAATAATATTCAACTAGCTCCACCACACAGCCTTCCACCAGCCGGTCTACCTCTAGGGGAGCAAAGATGAAACATCTGTAACTTCCACCTATACAAAAACTTTTGGAAATTCGGGTAATTATCTTCATTCAGTTTTTAGAACGTCGAATGGAACGTCAGATTGTTGGGGTTGGAGAGCCGACTTCCATGATTGTAACATGGCCCGTAAGCCTCCATGCCCTATTAGGACTTGCGTGACCCAGTATTTCGGCTGGGCTTAATCTTGCTCCTTTCAAGGAGGGTTGCATTCTTCTATGATTTATTATTCCGGATTATCTATTTTCATCTGACAAAGTCTCGTAAGGATAATCACCGGATTGTCCTTGTCGGCTTTCTATTTTAAATCCACAGTATCCAGAACATCTTCCATTAGGAAGACGTCGGGATGGTACCATTGCTACTATAAGGATTTGCGCCTCTTTGTATTATTACTCAGCTACCTTAGCCCCAACATCAAAAGGAACCGAAGTCATCCTCATAGTACAGTAGTGTAAACGCTAGCTAAACTAAATATGAAAATTTGAAATGAAAGTTAGCGTGTTAGTTCAAGAAAATGATATCAGAAGATCCTTAGGGAAGAAGAAAATACATTTAAAAAGGGCTTTGCTTTTCACATATACACAAATGTGCTTCTACTTACAATGGAAGATTAAAGAAGTGCAATTCGTACTTTACAACCTGACTACATGTCCCAGAGTGGTGATACCATCAACAAGATCCCCTCCGACGAGACAACAATCACCAACAGGAACTAATCTAGCTAATTGTGGAATCATAGTAAGAGATTTATTGGAATTGTTACGACTGATACCCTCCCCCCTCCCGGCAATATACTAATGGCAGGGCGCAAAATAAAATATCGGATGGGGTGGCGATAGGCAGGGGCCCGGGGTAAGTTATTGCAGAGGCTGTGCGTGATTCAGCCTCCGCAGTGTGCTTGAGGCTTCCGCCCCGTTTGTCTCTGATAAGATTTGCAGGAGTAAAGATGGATGGCCTCTAGTTATCTCGGGAAATGATTACGAAAACGATGCTTTCGGTTTTTACACTCAGCCTCATTCCGTCGAAAATATCCAAAGCGATTTATGGTGAAAGATTGCGAATAACTTCAATATCATTAGTGGCGTTTCTTCGGAATCCATAGCGATTAAACCAATATTTATCAAGATTGGAATATACCTTTATGAATAAGTGGTTGTCCCGTATTTTTTCCAAAATGAGTTTCTTGTACTTAGGGAAGCTTAAGCATGTTATTTTCGTATTGAAACAGTGACTAAGTCGGGCCTTGGATTGAAAAGGAGTTATTGCTTATATTAAAACTCCAATTGAAGCCGAAATGAATTAGACACGAGAATGACAAGGTTCCGCTTCCCTCAATACAATTAACTCATTCTGGGCAAAGTTCGACTTAACCACTTATTCACTGGGCCTACAGTTATCCCCTGGTTTTATTTTGAAACTTTACCACTCAATAGTTTCACAATGCTTTATGCACTTTGATATATATAATTTGAAAAACAAATATAAACAGCGGAAATTCGCTTTGTTTTTATATTTTAATGATTTCGATTCAATATTGTAATTAGAGATTAAAGGAGTTGAAAATTACAGTATTAAAAGTGCAATGATTTTCATTTCACACTTCATTGCGATAAATAATATTCATATAGCGGACTTGCAAATGAAATCTGTTAAAAAAGAATAAATCACAGAATTTATTTGTGATCAATATATTTTAGATGATTAATTTTCTGTTACATGATTTTAGTAGCGAATTATCAGATTTTGTCTCGTCAAGTCCGATTGGCTCAATCTTTATTAATATTGAATGCGCTTTGGGTTTTTAATTTTTAATTTTTTAAGGAACAATATTTCGTTCCATATCGTTACTTAGCATAAAATGGTATACTTTTTGGATTTACCAACTTTTTTTGTTGGTATATTGAGAGTTGCAAATTATAAGGAAGCTAATGATTTTGATTAAATTCGTTATTACACTTTATATAGGGTGATATTTATTATTAATCAGGGTCTTATTCTCAATAAGACGTGTGTGTGTGTGTGTGTGTGTGTGCGTGTGTGTACATACATATTGACGTTTCGAGAATTTATGACTTTCATACTTATCATTGTTTTTCAAGAAACGTGATAATACAGTTCTATTGAGCGATATAGTGAAACTTGTCTGAAGAAGTTAAAATTTCATATGGTTATAACTTACTGATTTATTAATATTAACAATACTTTAATTGTAAAGACTTAATATTTATTATAACATAAGATATCAAGAACATGGACTAAATAAAATCGTTATACGGCATAGAATTGTTTAAAAACCTACTGCCAAACATTCCTCTGAGAAAGTATACGAAAAGGAAATGCACAGTTTATTAAAGGAAATTCTATTTTTTTTTTTAAATGGAATTGTTTAGTGTTGCGCACACTCATCAATAGTTTTAAAAAATTAGATAATTGAATAAATAAAAGCTTAAAAAAGCATTCAAACAATTTTAGATCATTTAACAGATCCCAGAGAGACTCTTTTAATGATCAGAAAAATAAAATAAAAATAAATTTTAGCAAAAAAAGAGCTCATTATTATTTTTTTTTATTCAGGAGGAAATGTTAAACAAAATAATTGAGTTCTCGGAAAAAAAAATCTGTTTACTTTCAGAAAACCGTGGCGAGTTTACAAGGTCTAAGTGAAAATCAAGTTAAAAAAAAAGAGAAATAAAGAGAAAAAAAGAGAAAGAAATTCTTCGGACAGAAAGTTTATGAAAGACTAGCCTTTGGAAAGTCTTGATAAAAGGCGATCGGTTTTGAGATAATCTAGAAGCCTTTGAGCAAGGTTCAAAGGGGCTTGATTTGTTTGCAGGCTTCAGTTGATAAGGCTCATCAATATGAAGGCTCCACCTGCCTTCCGCTTGCTACAAATCTGCATGCAGGTCATCAACTCAACCGCTCCGCTACTTTATATTTCATTCATTCGTTTAAAAAAAATATAAAAATAAGAATCTCTCATCTATCTAAGGTAAGATATTCAAAGTTTACATTAATATTCAGCTTCGCTTTAGAATACACCGTCTAACGATTTAGCACCATCAACGCTTGATAAGTTTTATATTTGTATTTGAAAATCAAAGAATATTTCTATTCAGTGCTTTCTAAATTCAGAACTTTATTTTCTTGAAGAGATTCATCTTTTTTTTTATTATTCTTTAATATTATATTTTCACCTGTTCATAATCGCATAAAACAAACTTGATTTCAATGCTTTTCTCTTCGATTAGCTGGAATATGAAATTTTTGAATTGATTAATTGTTTCTGAGCAGTTCTCTAGGCCATTGTATTTTTAATCTTCTCATAGGAAGCCAGGTTAACAGTGAGTATGAAAAGGAAAGAACATGAGGATTATGGTGATATGTTTAGAAGCGAAATATGTTGTATGTGCTGTGATTTTACGATTTTAAAGTTGAAGTATCCATGTCGTTGTGTATAGCGTGATTCGAAATAAATCAAGGATAAGTATAATTTTTTCTTAAAATTTTGTAGAGCTTTGTTTTCTGTATATGGACGTGTTTTGCTGAACCCCATATTTCTGTTCCGTATAATTAGTAGTATGTTTCACGTAGGTGTTAAGTGAAAAGAATCGCGGAAAATGTGATAGTTGTTTGTTGTTGTGTGATAGTTGTTTGTAGTGTCTTGTCAGTTCTTGAATTTTTATTTTTTGTATGTATATTCCATGTAAGTATTTTGTACAAGAATAACCCTAGATTACTTACATTCATAATTATAAAAACAAAAAGTGCTGCAGGCATAATTTTTAATGCTCAGTATGTAAAGTTCGCGCCTGTAAAAAAAAAAAAAAAGTTCTCTATGTCTCTTACATTTCCATGAACTTACGAATTCCCTAGACAATTTCCACAGAATTTTGCAATAAATGATATAAAAGTAAAGATAAGCTGATATAAATAAAAATAATAATAATAATTAATGTTCTCTTTTTTATATTATTATGTATAAAAAAAAACCTGTACCACTAAAACCGGGTCTAGGGTTCAGTACACGGTAGAGACTGTACTGTTTCATGGACAGCGGTTCTGCAAAGAGGTAACTTGTCCTAGGTTAAGCTCAACCGCCAGATTTCCCCCCTTATTTTGGGTACCCTACTTTTAAAATATTTTTTAGAGGCTGGGTGAGGCCCAGGAGGGTCCTAGATCCAATTTGATTTATCTCTGGCTGCAAACAGACTAAATAAAAGCCTTTCCCGCAGCGGGATTTGAACCAGGGTTTCCGGCATGGCAACTCAGTGCTCTACCACTGAGCCACTCCGCTCCCAATTATTACCTATTACATATAAAATTACATATTATTACCTACCCCAAAACCCAAGACACTTTATAGGTTATTGTGGTACGGTTTTTAAAAAAAATATTATTACATTACTTACAATGCAAAGCCTTATGTTTCAAAATTCTGGAGTTGTATGTAACGTCTTGGTGTGGAGGTGCTGTCTTAGGTTATGAGGCTGTTTGGGCTGTTGGTTGTGGGATGTATTGCATTTTCTTCTTCGAAGTATGATTTATCTAACTCTTTTTGTATCTTGATAATGCCTGCATTGACGAAACGTTGACTGGTAAGAGTTTGTTTTAATCCAGAATTTTGAAACATAAGGCTTTGCATTGTGGTTTTTCCATTTGCATTCTAATAAATGTTAGTGTTTCTTTTTGAGTTTTGGCTCTATTTTATTGATTATTACATTACGTAATAATAAAGCGTTTTTCAGTGAAAAATGTAGTTGGGGGAATGCGAATCTGTTCTGTTCTAGTTTTCCAGCTAATGTCTATTATTGTAGACCTTATAAGATACGTCATATCGTAGTACATTTTTATACTGGTAATAATATAAAGAAAGTTACTAATAGACAACGTAACATAATACCAAAGTATACACTGACAAAAAGGGCGGAAAATGTATTAACTGCAGGGACGACATCGAACGTAAACTGTGTTAACACTAAATAGAGTTAACAGATCTCTCTCTACCAGAGGATTTTCAATGAATTAAGGAAGATTACACGATTTTAACTTCGATCGTAAAACTTTCTGATTAAATTAGTCTTTAGCAATAAAGAATGTCGTTCAGTTTAATTTACTTTTTTAGATAATGAACTTGTTTAACGATTTCAGTATTTTGGGCATTCTAGTAAAATGTAAATAAAAATAGATTGTAAAATTTCCTCGTAAACAATAAGAGAATGTATTTAGAAGAGTAAACTCCAGTAATAAAACCAATACTAAACAAGATCTATAAACTAAACTGATTGGTTTATAGCACGAATAAAAAATTCACTGGGAAGTAGAAGATAAAGCTGTAAGTTATAATAGTAAATATTT
Organism: Troilus luridus; assembly: GCA_964056705.1. NCBI lineage: Eukaryota > Metazoa > Arthropoda > Insecta > Hemiptera > Pentatomidae > Troilus > Troilus luridus. Next base: position 170,346,233 of record OZ057412.1, on the reverse strand, counting down.
AATGCGGTGGCCTCTCTTAAAGATTTATTCCTTGTTCCTGGCTACACTTCCTCCATACCAAAACACAATATCTGATCTTTCAGAATCTCAACAACGAAGGTATAAAAATTAATAAATAAAAAGATAGAACATCAATAAAGAAACAATGCCTACATCATAGTATTCGCAGAGGAAAATAAGGAACAAAAAATAGGAAAACAAACAAAAACTAATTATAATAACGTCAATTATTCTGATTTAACCCATCTCCTAAAAATTCATCACTGACAAAATCAATAACAATGTCAAAACTATTCATTCCGGCCAATTTACAGGCTGGGTGAGCCCTAGAATGAAACCTAAATCCTAGACTGACGATAAGTAATTAAGAAGTATCTGAAAAAAAATGCAACCATTGAAAATATGCAAGAATAAGACAGGAATAGTAAATTAAAAATAACTCGCTAAAGTAGATTATCAATAGAACCCCAACCCTCCTGCTTTTACTTAGACCAGTTTACTGAAAAATCTGATTAAGCAACCGGGGCTAAGTAATAAAGAAGGCAGTTTTATTAGTAACAAGTCGTTTTAAAAAGACACATTATTTAGTAAAATTATATTCTTAATAAGTAATCATTGTTATTTTAAATTAACTTAAATTTTTTCTAACAACCAATCAAATTTTGTCACATTGTGTCATATGAAACAATTTCACCCAATCATGTCAACATTACACTGATAATTGCATTCAGTATATGACAACACGTGTTGAGTATGGTTATAAAAAGTGTACACTCATTGTACACTTTAGTGTCACGGGAAGTTGAAAATAGCATTTTCATTTATAATTTTTATTTTTTATTAATTGTTATTATTTTTGAATCCCGGCCAGGGAAAACCTTTCTCTTCAAAATAAAAACATTTTCGGTGAAGAGAACGGATTTGTCCTGACTGTGAGGCGACCCCTGGTAGCTCAATTGGTAACAGCGCTGCCACGGAGAGGCGGGCGACCCGGGTTCGAATCCCGGTCAGGGCAAATCTTTTCTCTTTAAAATAAAAATATTTAAAAATTAAAACAATTAATAAAAAATTATAAAAAATCAAAAACCTTTAAAAATTAATAAAATAGAGCCAAAACTCAAAACAGGCTTGAAACATAAGGCTTTGCTTGTGGTTTTTTCCATTTGAATTTAAAAATTAACTTCGAAAAGACCAAGTATATGGCAATCGGAGATACTGATACTAGTCCGCTTCTGGTTGACAGGGAGGTCTATAAAAAAGTAAACGTATTCAAGTATCTGGGTTCTTGTTTAGATGCTACCGGGTCGTCCGAGTATGACGTCAGAAGAAAGGTGGAGCAAGCTCGAAAGGCTACCAGAATGCTTCATCCTGTCCTCTGGAATACAAAAATATCTAAAGATAATAAACGCCGTATTTTCACAGCCATAGTTACATAGTTACATCCTTACATATTCCTCGGAAACCTGGACTATGAGCCCTTGTCTGTACTCAAAGTTGCAGGCGGTTGAAATGGATTTCTGTAGGAGGTGTCTTCGAGTCACTAGGCTGGATAAAGTAAGAAATCAAGAAATTCGACAGAGGATGGATGTGGGTATTTCTACAAATGAAAGAATCGGTGCACGCCGCCTAAGATGGTACGGTCATGTGAAGAGAATGGCGTTTGAATGTTGGGCAAACCGAGTTCCGGATTGGGTTCCACCTGGGAGGAGACGACGCGGACGGCCCAGAAGCAGGTGGATGGAGGAGAGAGTCCAGGAGGAGATGGCTGGTCGAGGACTCCAGGAGGATGATTGGATGGGTCGAAAGACATGGAACTCTGGTCTGACCAGTTGAGGCAACCCTTGTCGGAACACCTAAAAAGTGAGTAAGTAAAAAGATTTTCATTTATGATTTGAAAAGAATCATCTATTCGTTGTTGGGCATTATCAATACAATTTCGTATCATACAGTGTGTACAATGTAAAAAATACAAGATATTTTGAATACTCTGAAAATAACGTAGCTGAGTATGGATGTTGATCTGTTAACAGCCACAGATGGACCCTGTTGGACCTGCAGACCCTCATGGGGCTCACCCAACCTCTATGAAGTGAGTACTCTTAATTGGGGGGAATAACCTGGCAGTTGAGCAGGATCTCGGACAAATCTGCACAGCCATTGTACTAGTAACAGTATATTCTTTACTAATCCCAACACCATTCATGGGTTGTAATGGTACATGTTTTATATTCGAACATTTGAAGGATTATTTCCTACTAATAATGATAATAGTAAGGTTACAATATATATTTTTTCAATTTTATTTTATTTGTTTAGGTTTGCTCCTAAATGTCGGCTTTCTAAATAGATCTTGTCAAATCTCCGCCATCCAGACAATTTATCCTGTAATAAAAAAACACATCAGTTGTAAATTTTAATGATTTTTTTAGATGAATATCGTGTGTAAATACATTAGTTCATTATTATTTAAACTCAACAATTGAAAATGAACAAAAAGTTAGCTGAACTATAATATAAATAACTATATCCAGGATATGTTTGGTATGGAGACAAGTTCATCTATCACTTCGTAATAATAATAAAAAAAAATCATAAAGTAATAAACAAAAGAGATAAGTTTCGATTGTTGTAATGTTTACTGCCGAAAGAGGAAAGGCACCAACCAACGGAGTAGAATCGGACCCAGTCCATAAAGTGGTTCGGGGGGGGGGGGATTGATCCATCTCCTCGCTCGAGAGAGAGAGGGAGGGAGAGCGAGAGGGAGTGATGGAAGGAGAGAGAGGCTATAACTCATCGCTTATGGCTCAAATTGTTTCCAATCCCTTTATAACTCAATCTCTTAAATCCTTTTGTCCAATCCGACCCTGTCTCCTCCTTAGTCAAATCTGAAATATCCCAGTTGTCTCAATGGTGAATAAATTACAACAGCTATAGCTTCGAATTTATGGCAATATCGGTAGTAAGGCACTGGAGAAGATGAAAGCAGGCTTTCCTAAGTCCTCAAATAAATATAAAAATATTTATTGATAGTACAAGCGCATTAGGCTTGACTAATAATGGATAGAGAGATAGAGAGTGTGGGAGAGAGAGGGGGGTGAGGGATGGGCGAGGAGATGGAGAGGGAGAACCAATACGAAACATCTAAAAAACCTAAGAGAAAGGAAGGAAGAAATGGGAGGGGGGGGGTGCATGAAAAAGTCCGTGAAGAGGATAGGAACGATTTTCAGAAAAAAACAAGTATTAATATACAATTGATGTAAATGGGCGTGTGTGTTCGAAATTCCGGCATTGGAAAACAGCCATAAAACCAGAGAGACTTAATGCAGCGGAAATATTGGCTTAGAAAAATATAGGATAACTGGTTAGATTACAAAAGAAAGAAAGGAAAATTTAACGAAAAATATTAGAATCAAAACTTGAAAAATGGATCTCATTAGCATTTGCTTTTAAGACAATCCTTTATCAGAAAATTGAACCACTTCCAGTCATATTAATAAAAATACGAGTATGTAAATAGACTTACACATAATTATGGCTTGGTAATAAAGCTGGAATGACAATTAACATTTTAATTTCTGGCGGAATCATCACATCGGGTAAAACGTTTTGCTTACAAATCTTAGTCCAATTATTTCTCTTCTATTTAGCATTGCTAAATAACATTGAGAGTTATTTTTGAATCCACAAAAGAAAACAAAATGCCAGGGGAGTAAGCCAGGTAGCAGAAGTAATAGGAATTACTGGTATTTTTTTTGCGGTTTTTAGGTCGATAAGTAGACAAAGAACCCAAACTAAAACGACCTTAATAAAAACCAGTAGAAGTAACTGGAGAAAAGAGGAGAACTGCGAGTAGGGATGCAAACACAAAAGAAACTAAAAGAAGATATCTGGAAGAGAACGATTTTCGGAAAAATTCAAATGTTGATATAAGATTGCTGTTAATTGGATAAAACCAATATGAATATTCAACATTACATTTATGGACCTTAAAAAAAAAATCTTCCCAGGGTAGAAAAGAAGGCATAGCTTCTTTATTTAATGACCTCATTTTTTGTTCAGAATAATATTATAATGAATAAGCAATGTCTTAAACATAATTTTGCGCAAAATCAGTTTTGGAGGATAAATCAATATTTAATCAAAATAATTTGACTTTGCACCAAAAATAAAAATATGAGAATTTCAGCAAAAAAAGTTCATTTAAACGTGGATAAGTTAACTAAATCCTGTAAACATTTAATTGAAACAGAAGGATTTTTTTCAAATTCGAATAAATGTTTATAAATAAATACATAAAAGTGGAGCCGAAACACATACTTACTTTTTAAGATACATAATAATATTTATGACTGGAAAAAATTCTACAGCCTATCTGAATATATTTTATGAAGGGTAGAAAATATATATCCATGGACATGGAACGCAACTGGAATAATCTGACCAGGGCAATATATGGCCGTAAACCCTTTTTTTATGACAGATATTTCTCATTTAGGAGAAGCTATGAATTTTATTTAAAATTCTTTTTTAAAACGTTTGTTGAAAGGGATAAGTTTATTTACCGGAGTGTGAGTTCATGTATTCTTTGGGGACTGTATCAAGATAGATGATATATATTTGTTTGTACTTTGTTGTATTAGAACGTCATATTTTTTTCTGTATCATTAATTTGATAGTGAAATAAATTAACAGAATGAGGGGAATAGGTAAAAGTGATTAATCCTAGACTTGACTGCATATTATAAATTGTGCTCAGCCATCTCCGACATCAGTTCTGGACCACTAGCCTCCAGCATCCTCGATTTAACGACTCACAGTTATATACTCCAGGAATCGTAAAAGAATTGAGAATAAAATGGGGATCCCACCTCTTTTCTAGTAGGATCGATAAAAATAAATTTCCAATTCTGAAACAGAGTCCCTAAACTGCTAACCGGAGAAGATCAATCATCTAGTAGCAGTTATTGAGTACTAAAAATCCCATGTTACAGTGGGCTTGGTCACTGATGGCCTTCCTTTATTCCAGTTTATTGCCGAGGAGCAGCGCCTCATAGCAGTTCCCAACTGCTACTGTTACCCGATGGAGGGGGTCTTCATATTGCCTCTTTGTTTTCTTCACAGGACGGGAGGGTGCGTTAATTGTCTTGTAGCAAGAGTAAACCCTGGTTGTAACAAAAACTGTTCCAGATGTTATCGTTGAACCGTGCTTAGACCATTCTTCGTAGTTTGAAAAAACCGAAAGATCGTGATCAATGAAGTAGACAATTTAATACGTAAGAGGATGCGTATGTAATTACTCTGTACTGAGATTCTTCGGAAATCAGTACAGAGTCAAAGATTGACCTAGCAAATATTATGCCTGCAGCACTTTTTTTTATTTATAATTATGAAGGTAAGTAATCTAGGGCTATTCATGTACAAAAGACTTACATGCAGAACTATCACATAAAGTCAACTAGACTGCTGATCTTTACTATACTTACGAGCAAACGACAAATCGACAATACTGTACTATCGTATAGTCTATTTGGACGCATAGAGAAAATATTTAAGGTTTAGCAAAACACATCCATAAACACCAGATACAAACTAAACAATCCTAAATGCTAAAAAAATAAATTGTAAATGCTCCTTTTTTTTATTAAAATTACACCTGAAGTGAATATTCTAACAATAAATCAAGTAATCACGGCAACACACCATATTTAACTTTTCAGTACATCACCATTATCCTCTTGCTCTTTCTCTTTGCCCCTTCTTCTAACTATATGATTAAAAAAGCAATTGTCTAGATACCTGCTCTGGAAACATGAATCGGTTAAAAAAACAAATAAATTGAACCTAGACAGAAGGCGAAAAAATGAACGAGAATTAATGGCACAAACAATTTTCCCCACCCTTAAAAAAAAAAAAAAAGGAAACCAATTATTGAAATAGAAAATAAAATAACTTGGTATTGATACCAAATTATTTTACCATACCTGTTATGATGAAAACTATCCATCAGAGAATTATCAGGGAGTAACTACAAGTTTATGTAAATACCAACAGGTATAATTGGATTAGCTAGAAGTAACAAGATAACAAGGTGATATTAACGTGTAAGCGCGTAGGAGCGACTACGTGTTGCCAATGATCCGGGTGTCAACGCTATTCCGTTGCAAATTACAGCGACGTACGACAGAGATATTTACCTCCAGGGGAGCCTTCGAGAGCAGAGTAAATACGACCCAAATCAAATTACGCACTCGACGAGAACGTCTAAAGACAAGTCCAACTGACCCGTGAGCTATACGGGCGATAATAATTATAAGCGAATTTTAAATTAAATTGTATGAATAGAATAATTGCACTAAATTAAATTTTGATTTAGGTTTTTAGAATAAATATTCACTTTTAATAAAGTTAAATAGCCTCCCAGCTAATCTGATTCATTGGACACTGTATGAGGCTAGAAATCCATTTAAGTCTATATTTAGCTACAATATGGATTTAAATGTATCCCACTTATTGTTTATATATTTAACGCTACTTTATGCTACTATATCTAATCTGATGATACTACAGTTGGGTTCCTGTGGTTTCCCTATCCAGGTAAAATTTAGGATAGGGATCTTTAACAAGTACAGGTATCGTACAGGCTCAGGATCTCCATTTTACATTCCTTCCGAAGGACGGCATAATCAAGGATTTTTTACTCACTTTTAAAAAATCTTAAGGCCACTTGCCGAGCTACGAACCGGCAATCTTGGGCCTAGAAGGTTCTTATGCTAACCATTACACTACAGATGACACTCTTAGGTCTTCAATCGGAGGTTTCTCCAACCTCGCTTCCACGTGAATCCCATAGGGGAGGTTTTTCAAAATAAGAGCACAAAAACAATATGTTACAAATGCTATTTGTATAATTTCTCAAATAAAGATTTATTGCAATTATTATATTTAAGTTTATATATTATTGCTGTATATCATTCTAGTTTAACAGATTTTTTTCTTTTGTAAATAAATTAAGCTAATCATTTAAACCTATATGGAATTATCATACACCAATATACGGCAAAACTAAAATTATATTGAAATGTGGAACCAATAGTCAGTTAAGTCTTCATCCATTTCTTTCCTACAGAATATCAAACAAAAAGCGTTTGTAATGTTTTTATGTGAAATAAAATAGTCAGACAGAGAGAAAAGGAAAAACTTGATCCTACAACCGATTTATAAAAGGATGGATTGAGGTTAAGCCGGGTGAACAGGTGTTTCTATTCAGGACCAGTTCTCACGTCGGCGAAAGAACTGTTGTTCGAGACAAGCTTGAGAATTCAAAGGACGGCAACGTGTTTATTTTGCGTTGTATATATCAGTATATTTTGTATTGAGCCTGTCGATGAATACCTGGATTTCGTCAAAGCTCCTTAAAACGCAAAGGTATGGTATTCTTAGTATGGATATGGGATTCGTATCTAACGTTTCGTTATTCGTGCAGTTATGATTTACCAAAGCAAAAAGGCAACTGATATAATAATTTGAAGGGTTAGTGTTATATACGTTATTATTATTATTTGTATGGTTGCCTTCTTCTAGAAATATAATGAAATTTAATATTTTATAATGAAATTTAATACTTTATAATTCATCTTTCCAAAATAAATATGACGTCATTTTATCGTATTAATAGCTCATGTCCATCAGAATTGATAGTTGAATTACTGTAAACATTCTTCAATCCTAACAACGTTGTTATTTTTTATATTGTTAGGTTCTTTTATTTTAATTTTTTTACTCTCTCTCAGCTTCTATTCTATTTTTTGTCTCTACCAGAGCATACAAATATTAGTTTATATTTATTTTCATGTTATTATTTAAATATTGTATTATTATTATGATGTAGCCCTTTGGCCAGGGATATGTTTATTTTATTTCGTACACCTTTGTTATTCTTACAGGGGCCTGGTCCCACAGTAAAATTATTTTTCTAAAATTTACACACACACACAGTTATATATATATAAATATATAACCCGACTAGAACAGCAAATTCATAAACATATATGAAAGACTAGAACAGCAAGTTGGGCACAAAATAGGAGAGTACCAGGGAGGTTTTCGGAAAGGCCGATCAACTACAGAGCAAATACTCAACCTAAAAACCATAAGGTACCTATGTGGCGACATTAGTAGACTTCAAGAAAGCACACGACTCCATCGACCGTGATGATAAATATATATATTAAATTCAAGTAGGTAGATTCATAGATTCTGTTAACATCTAGGAACATTTAATTATATGCTTAGTTATATTGAAATTTTTTAGGGTAAAAAATATTATTGTAATCCCTACTACACATATGTATTCAAGTATAATATTGAAGTATTTCGACATTTTCCCTGATAAATCCATTGTATAGAAGAATCCTGGAAGGTAATTCTGTTAGGGCCTTAAAGTTCTTTTATTCCGCCTAGTTCAAGAAAGTAAACAATCCAACCCTAACGTTTTAAAACAATAAAATAACACAATATACTCTAATTAGAAACAACTGGATAAGCAAACGGAACGATTCAATCTGGATTTCTCTATCAATATGCAGAGTGAGGTGGTGAGGGGAAACGATATGGAAGGAGTAAGTGAGGCACAAGAGGGAGGAATAGTCCAGGAATTTATCCTTTTTAATTCCAGGTTGTGGCCACAATCACAGAACACTTGGTCTGTATGGTGTGCATTGTCGTACAATGGCCTATGTCATTCTCTTTCAGTGGCATTTGGACCTATTATGTTCACTTCCAATTCACACTAGTATTCTATTCTATGTATTAAAATTCACTTTCTAAGTTAATAAAATCTATCTCCGCCCTGGACCCGAACAGGTATTAATACCGAAGGATAGAACATTTTCAGTCTCAGATCAGGCCCTAAAGAAGCTAGCAGTATGTCTAGCAAAACGTTGGCAAAGAATTTGCAGACACTATCTACCTATTAAAGTGCTGAACTGCTGATGACACTACCTTTTAAAGTTATATTAAACATTACGAAAAAGACTGGGAATAGATTAAAAGAAAGCAGGGAATACCAGAATATGAAATATTTAAAAAACCTGAGATGATGGAAAATGAAAGGGACGTAAACAATCCTGGAGGTATGCAGCTTCCTAAAGCCATTACCAACTTTTTCACAAAATTATACAGAGCGATAGCTTATTAAAAAATTGTTTGGAGCACCCTTCATTGAACCGCTAATGCTCTTTTGATGTTTTTTAACCGATCCTCACTTCCAACTCTCTCTTCATATAGCAAATATACAATAATACTCTGTAGTGAATTTCAGAAGCGTAAAGAATAATAATAATAAAGTCTCAAATTATTCCGAGACAAGTCGCGATAGAATAACAATGCAAAAAATAAAACATGAACTACAATCTCTTAGAGTAGAATGCAATTACAATTTATTTAATAAATGAATATGAACAATAAATTACGATATATTGCAATAACCAATTACAAATTAAAATAAAGAAAAAATGTATAAGATATAACGAAAACAATTGTTAATTTCATGAATAAGAGGGAAAGATTATGATGATGACAAATTTTATAGTAATCAAACGAATAATGGAAAAATACTAAAATGACTGGTATTAAAACGATGAAATTGTAGACTAGATGTGCCAACAGCCGAATTAGAATATCATTCATCAATCAATTAAATAATTTTAATCATAAAGCTAAAATAATATTTCCGTTTTTGGAGAGAGGTAAGGACATGTATGATTAAATAAACGGGATTTTAATGTATTAGAACGATGAACGCAAGAAAGTTTCACAGTGTTGAGGATCAGATAAGGAATGCTTTGCCAAAAGTTGCAGTTCGCTGGGAAATTGTATATAGATCTGAGAGAACTGGTGTTACGGGAATGGAAAGAGAATTTTAATCGAAGGAGACAAGTGACGTGGCATTTTAATAAATTATTTGCCGAACAGTTAATTTAAACAAATATACACCATAAATAAAAAAAAGGGACTAGTTTAATGTAAAATTAAAATATTTTTAAAAATAAAACTGCCTCAACAAAATGATTTGGTTCTTGTGATTTGGCAGGTGACCAGGAGTCCATAGTCATTATCCACCATTTTTTATAGCCTGAACACTAGTTTATAGCCTAATTATGATACTGATAATATCTAACTTCTTATTCATGTTAATGGAAATTTAATTGTACGAAATGTAATAGTAAAATGCAAATTATAGACCCCATTGGCAACGTCCCCTTTCTTATATGAACGTTTTCCCTACACTTTTGAAGAAAACATCTCCATTTCTATCCTTACCGAAATCCATTTGGTCCACTTTTTCACATAATTTGATTTTTGGAATTACTAAGAACTTCTGGAAGTATTTCAGAGCTTCTTCATTTGAAGACGGCTATTCCAAAAGTGTTATTATGCTCATTTTAAATAGATATTAACAAAATTTATAAGATAAAAGCGTCAAATTAAAGTCAATAGCCAATACTGAACTATAAAAAACAATAAACAAAATTAACAAGACAAAAACACTAATAAACAATACGATAACAATTTAATAACGCATAAACAAATAACAAAGGATACGAGTGATGAGAAGAGTTACAAACGATAAGGAGGTAGATTTCATGGCGACTTGTTAAATCACAAGTACCAATTAGATTTTTAATTCTCTCCCAGTAATTAATTGTAAATAGCATAAGTGTATATCTAACCGTACATATAAATAGATATATTTTAAAATCAACGACAACTATTCAATTAAATAATACTAATAAAGATCATTATAAATGTTTAATAAACACTTATCATATTATGATCATTATGGAATTATCCTTGTATTATTATCAACAATATTGGGTATTTATTGTGAGTATTAGGGAAAAGGCATGTAAAATCAAAATAAATGACTGAACAAACATAAATGTGTAAATACTTATGAATACATAATTGAATCTCAAATTAATTAACCTTATGCTTTATCAAACATGTTACAATAGCGACAAATAATCGAAGTACTTATTAATTTAAATAGAATGCTTAAAACAATTAATAATATAAAGTTTTATGATTTTATATTACGTTATTATGAATTTTTTTAAACTTCTCTCCTCAAGGTAGCATCCTCGGTCCTATCCTCTACACAGTATATAGAGCTGACATCCCAACCCATCCTAACACCTTCATCTCCACGTATGCTGATGACACATGTGTTTTATCAGTTAATAACGACCCATATATTGCATCCCAATCCCTTCAATCACATTTATCAAGCCTCGAAGAATGGTGTCGGAATTGGAGAATTAAAATCAATTCCAAAAAGTCCCATCAAATTACCTTTACCCTTCGCCGAAAACCCATGACTTCCAGTCCTACTGTATCCTTTAATAGTACTCCACTTATCCCTGTTGAACAGATTCGCTACCTAGGACTCAACTTAGACAAACGTCTTACTTGGAACCCTCACACAAGACTGAAAAGACAAGAAACAGCTAGACGCTTCTGACTACTTCAACACATACTAGACAAACGCTCAACGCTTCAGATCAATTACAAAAGGCTTATTTATGTGACTGTTATAAGACCTATATGGACTTACGGAATTGAACTATGGGGCTCCACCAAACCATCAAATTCCGCTCGTATTCAATCCTTGCAATCCAAAATCCTTCGCAAAATCCTAAACGGTCCTTATTTTGTCACTAATGAAACCATCCATAATGATCTTAACGTTCCAGATGCTACCGATTTAGCCCATTCCAGATACCTGTCATTCCATAATAAACTCCAGGCCCATCCAAACCCACTAGTTTCCATCCTTGCATCCAATTCCATCCCGGACAATCCTCCTAGGCGTCTGAAGAGAAGATGGCCTCGGGACCTTCTATATTAGAAATGTAATTAGAGTGCTGCCAATGGGTAGTACCTCTACATGTCCTTTCATGTATTTATTTATTCATACAGCCCTTTACTAGATGTATATATTACAGTTGTACAATTCAATAAAATAATTTAAAAAAAAAAACAAAAAAAAACTTCTCTTCTCTGTTTTCATTTTTGTTCATCATTTTTCTTTCTATTTTTTTTTAATATGTTATCGCGAATATTAAATACTCATAAGTGGCAGAATTTAATGTTTACAATGAAACATAAGTCTAAAACTAAGAAAACTATTGCAATGTAACATAGTTTTTATCTGAAATATATTGAGATTATTTTCTTTAAAATGTAGTAAAAAACATAGTCCAAACAATTAATATTGTTGATACTCATTGTCAAATATTTATTTCTTGAATCAATAAAATGCACTGAAAGTTTTATCGAGATTTTAAGGACAGGTACACGAAGAGAAGAGTAAATAACTGAATACATTAATGAATAAATGAGAAAATGAGCAGACTAAACGAGACAGGACGAAATGAGATTAGATCGAGTTAGGTTGACAGTTACACGGCGAACGTTCTACATCTGCCCCTGGCAGTTACAATCGCTCTGTACCCTGAGAGTCTCTCCATGTCCTCGTCAGTGTTTTCTTGTAACGCATCTAGCACGTTTAAGTGTTTATTTTTACTTAAGTAAAGTCTAATGATTTTATTTCATATTAATAAATGAATAAATATATCGGGATATTTACTTATTTTATTTTTAGGGCCTATTATAATGCTGTAATAGGCCCTATAATGATATAATGTTATGTTCTACATTATTTATTAATTATTACATTAATTTTAAGTTCAATATTATAGTATCGAGAAATATAACAACATTTACGAACCAAATATGATTGTATAATTATAAATCATATTTTATTTGTTTTTATTAGATGGTGATTATTCAATTTTAATAGAATCGGTGAAGAGGAAGGATTCGTCTGGCCTGGTTTACGACCCCTGGTAGCTCAGTTGGGAGAGTGCCGCCCTAGAGATGCGGAAGACTTCGACTAAGACGGAAGAAGAAGAGAAAGATGCGGGTTCGAACCCGACCAGGACAAATCTTTTCTCTTTATAATATGTATATTTAAATAATTTGTATAAGCTTTTAAGGTGTCTATATTAGTGTAACGAGTATTCTTTTGTTTGCTAAATTCGTCCGTCAGGTGTCTCTACCTATCTGACCTCACTTAACTGAGGACCGTCATTCCTTACGGATGTGTATACGTGGGTTATATGGCCAAGTAATTGCCAAATTTAATTGTTTTTACCTTATCGTATCTTTGCGGCTCAGTGTTGGTGGTGTTACGTTGATGTTACAATATATATTATGGTTATGTTTTTGGAGTTGGCATTATGTTACCGTTGATGTATAATATAAGAATACAACATTTATCCAATATACCTATATGCCAATATAGTTAGTTATACAATATGTTAAAAAAAAGAAAAAAAAAAGGGAGGATAAAATATAACTATATCAGAAACAAAGTCGCAAGAACCTCAAACAGCAATAATAAATAAAAGTAATTAATTGTAATCTCTTTCCCGTCCTCAGCTTGGGCTTTTCATGAAAACCCACATGGGCATCTAGTTTAATCCTGAGCAAGACGGTTGCATTCCAAGACATCCTCGCAGGTAATCCCCATCTCCTGTAAATCTCTTTCCACCTCTTCGAATTAGGCAGGTTTGGTCTTCTTTTCCTTTAAATATGTAAACATACGGTTCACCAGTCTTGTGGATTTCATTCTTAAGGTGACCATAGAATAATACTCTCCTTTTTCTCATAACACCCGATATTTTCAGAACATGAGTGTATAGCTCACTGTTATGTCGTCGTCTGTATTCGCTTCCTTCTCACCAACATTGGGTTCTATCCATTCACCGAGATATTTGAACTTTTCTGTCCTTTTGATTTTTCCTTGGTTCACTAAGGGATATAAATATCAAATATAAATTAATTTAGTATACATATAGACAATGTGTAAATGTATTTGAAGCATCAAAATAATATTATCATAGGTTCATATCGATCTTGAAATATCGACGAAATAGGAGTAAATAAATAAATATAGGCTTCAATTTATTCGATGTGAACATTGCTTCTATCGATTCGTCATATATATATATATATATATATATATATATATATATATATATATATATATATATATATATATATAACAAAGACTAAATATGAAAATACTTAAAAATATTATATTATGGTAAATATCAAATACTTACGCCTCATTGGTCAATGAGACCTTGACAGAGGATGGAAACATTAACACTGAATTGAATTATAAAAGTTTTATTATTCTATCAAACTTCCATCTTTGTAACTAACAACCATGATTAAGGCTAACTTCATCTGCTAAAATTTAACTACATTTAAAGTTAGGTTCTAGTTTCTCCAAGTACATTTTACTCCTAGATATTTATTTAGAAGGGTTAATGTGTAAATTAACGTAGAACGGTTTATGAATAAATTTGGATGTTCGAATGAAAAAATGACTACAGAAATGTTTTTGTATTTTTTTATTCGCTCCGAAATCGAGCTATGAGTTGTCAACTAATTTATAGCCAGTCCTAATTATAAAACGATTTTTGCTATATTGCATATGATCATATCGATTCAACGAAAACACTGGACATATCTGGATCATTAAAAAATATAAGAATAGAAATAAAAGAGGTAGGATAAAGAATAGGAATAGCTGGATACAGTGATGAAGGGTTCCCAGGGACAAGGCAAACCACTTCAAATCTCCTTGTAGTCCTGTCTTAAGATGTTCTAACTCACAATCCGTTTTTCTCGCCCAATCGCTGCACATAAAATATAACCAAAACGCTATTACAATAGCAAGAAACTTCCCTTAAATTCTATTAAATAATGGGTATCCTTTTATTATAGCATTTCTAAGTCTATTTGAACCTTTTCCAAGTCAACTGTAACCTTTTACAAATCAAATGTAACTCTTTTCAAATGAGCTGAAACCCTTTCCAAAGCAAATGAAACGATATACAACTCAATTGTCACCCTTTTCATTTCAATTGTAACCGTTCCCATTTCAATAGTCGCCCTTGAAAATTTACCGTACTGGGGAATGGGCGAATTTAGGGCCTCAGAACACGCCAGGATAATATAATTTTTTTAATGTGATGATGCTCAGTTCAGTTTACATTTTTTAATTTTTTTTATTATTTACTTCTGGAGAAAAAAAAACTTTATGTTTTAAATTTGTACCTTAATTTTTTGTAAACAAGAATATAATTATGTTTATTATTTTATTACCAAAACTATGAAGATACTGTTGTTAAGTTCAGATTACATGTTTTTACTTTTTAAAATAAACTTTATCAATCAACTATTTGTTTTTTTAACTATTTCCCCCATTCTTGACTTAACAAGAGTTGTGAAGAAAAAGGTTGTTAAAATTAAAGGATAAAATCATTTAAAGGGAGTAAAAAATCTTTAGTTATGCTCTCCTTCGAAGGGGACGTAAAGTGGCGGTGTCAAGTACTCGATAAATATCCATATCCTAATTGTACATGCACAGGCAAAATTTAGGAATAATTACAAAATTATTAAAAAATACATTGGGTAAATTGCGGGTTACAAAAGTTTTGAACAAGGTTTCTTAATAAGGTTAATGAAAATGATATTTTTTCTATTATTTTTTTTCCTTTTATACCCTATTTAACAAAAAATAAACACCCAGGCACAAAACTTACTCAATCCATCGTAATTTTCAAAATCTATGCATTTTATGATTTTGTTTTTTTATATCGGGTTGAAATTTATCAGGTGATATAGGTTTATGTGATAATTTTATCCTGGCGAGTTCTGAGGGCCTAAATATGCCCATTTCCTAGTACGGTAAACTTTCCATTTTTTTCAAGGGTGATAATTGAAATGGAAACGGTTACAATTGAAATAAAAAGAGTGACAATTGAGTTGTAAAGAGTTACATTTGGTTTGGAAAGGGTTGCTTGTGACTTGGAAAAGGTAGCATTTAATTTGTAAAAGGTTACAGTTGACTTGGAAAAGGTTCAAATAGACTTGCAAATGCTATATATATATATATATATATATATATATATATATATATATATATATATATATATATATATATATATCTATATATTACATATCCACCTTATTTCTACCAAACTATTCCTTCTCCCTTTGACTGTGATCGTTTAGTGGTTTTAAGAATTGTTTTAATGATTTGTTATAGCTAAAATCCACGTGATTTTACACTCTATTTATTATTGTTAGAGCTCAAAAACATATAATAAAAAGTGTAAAATAATAGCTCTGAAATGTGACAAAAACCCCTTGAGAGTTAATGATATCCTTAAATGGATGGAGAATAATAATTTAGGTATGTTCCAAGAGACAGTCTCATAAAATATTAAGCTGATATCGCCGATACAACTGCATCAAATGTGAAAAAAATACTTTTTTGTTTTCGATTTATAGCGATTGTTTCATGATTTATGATTGATATAAAATTCATATGGAGTCATCTATATTGAAAAAAACAAACCACGTATAATAGGCTTGACCTAAGTAAATAGGCATTTTTGAATGTACCTTGAAGAAATTTTTTCACTCAACAGAAAAGTAGTGTTTTTCACTTTCGATATTTTGTATTTGTATCGCCAAAGTGAATAAGGAGTTTAAAAATGCACCTGAAATCCTAACCGATTGTCAAAAATAAAATTCGAACTATATGGATAAATAATTCAATCTATATTCAGAAAAAATATATAGATATAAAACCATAAGATATATTTTGAATATAGTATTAAACACATAGAAGGGTGTATTATTCCTTTTTTTTCAGTTCAAAACCAAATCGTTATTCCAGTTACCATAAGCCAATAGTATGTTTTTTTGGAACATAATGCAATAAGTATTCTAGAACTTAACGATTATAAAAAATGTTCATTAACATTTATGCAAATACAGAAACAAGGTATAAATGATAGAGCTGTATACTAATTATTATTTCAATTAGGTTGTATTAATCATGCCCAGCCCAGCATATGTTTTGATAAATAAACTACTTGAAAATGTCTATAATTATTGTTCGGAGCTCCATTGTATATTATTTGACTGTCAGCGAATCTGCTAATTGCCATTGTTTTCATTTGACAGGCGTGGTTAAATATATACAGAGAGAAAAAAAAAAGATTATGAAATTAAGATAATTCAGACTATAATTGATTAAGAAATTCAAAAAAAGAACACAGTTATTCCAACGCTTTGAGCCTTCAGTTCTTTCGGTAGTCCTCCTGTACCACTACAACCCATGGACGGGTATGGGGTTAAGTACACGGTACTTCACTACATACTGTTTCAAGGGCAATGGTTGTGAAGGGAAAACCACCAGATTTCCTCCCTTATTTTGGGCACCCACTTTATAGAGGCAGGGAGAGTCCCAGGAATGTCCTAGATCCCATTTAATCCATCTCCGCCTGCTTACGGGCTAAAAAAAGTCTTGCCAGCAGCGGGATTTGAACCAGGGTTTTCGGCATGGAAACTCAGGGCCCTATCACTGAGCCACTCCGCTCCCTAGGACTGGCTATTTAATGTTTGAATATTTCAAACTTCCTATTGCAGAATTAGAAGAGAATACTTTAGGTATTGTTTTATCTGTTATTTTAATTTGATAACATAGGCGAACGTTATTGATTTCTCAGAACTTTCGTAAAGGATATTAAAACGTTAGAAAATTAATAGCCTAACGTACTCTAATATGAACTCAAAGTTAAAGAGCATATTAAAACCAATATTGAAGTAGCACAAGCACAAATGAGGGCTCGATATAAGGAAGCGAACGATTGGTTGAGGATCGATCCCCGACGATGGTGGCCAACAAGACGCCGAAGCTCCAACTATAGGAAGGAATTCGGCCAAGACTCTCTCATTACACCGCCGGAAATTCCTAAATATTGTTATCCCATTCTAAATTTGAAGCTGCTAAAATGCCTGCCGCATTCCCGACTCCTCCCTAGAACAATATACAAGTTTCATCACGTTCTCTGCTCTTCCTCTGGAACAATGGCCGCATTATCGGGGTTCTCTTCCTGGCTTCCTATCCAGAGGATGCCACGCTACGTCACGGCGATTGGCACAATAGGGTCTACCCTACTCTTCGTAGGAATACAATGCCAAATCGCACGCGCTGATTTCCGTGAGTCAATAACGCATTGGTATAAAATGTTTTGTGCTACCATTATTTTAGTAATTCGATTTTTTTTATGGTCAGAACAAAGTATGTTTGGCTCTTGTGGTAAATAATTGTTAGCAAACATGAATCTACACTGAGGGATCCGATACTAACCCAGCCTCTGTACGTTAAGGGGTAAAACCTGGCGTTTAAGTGCAATCTCTATCAAATAACCTCTGTGGAAAACTGCTTGTTTAGACAATTATTAACTACCTAAGTATCTATCTACGTACTGGCAGCGTAATATTCAACTATAGTGGTCGTTTATATTGCTTGTATAGTAATACATATTTCTATATAAATATATAAAAACTTATTTCAAACAAAATAAGGTTATTTTTTACAGTAAAACAAGAGGCTCCTGATTTAATCCATTGCGCCATTTTTTATTTTAACACCTCTTTTCAATTATTTTATTTTTAGAAAGCTACAGAGGGATTGAAGTTTTCTTTTTAGGCTCCTAATAATTTATGTGGGAACTTATATAAAACCTGTAAAAGTCTAAGGGTAAATGTTTCTGCAGGTTTTATATCGAAATACGACATTGTTTTATAACGAAGTTTAAAAACAATTTAAACAAACCAAATTCGGATTAGTATGAATAATTTAAGACTAGAACTAACTTCATTCCGTTCATTAAAATTTAAAAAAATACTCTTCAGAGAACCTTCTGTTTATAAGCCAACGGTTGTGCAAGTAGATGTTTTGGGTGAGATGACACTTGACCGGCAGTTTTTCCCCCTTACTTTGCAGAGGCTGGGCGAGCACCGTAAGGATCAACAGATCCCACAGAGTCGATTCACCGTTGTTATAAGAATAACGAATAACATTGGGAACTATACAAAAAATAGTACAAAGCGATATGTACCTACATAAAAGAACAAAACATTTATTATTGTAGGATACCAATTTCTTTTATTTAATTGTTATTGTTTACCTAAATGAATACAAGTTAGTAAGAATGTATAGTTACAATTTTGGTTTACTTTATTATTATTTTTAAGCTCAATTACCCACCTTAAACACACTACTAATGAGCTAAGTAATGAGCTGTCCTGCTTCACCATTTCCTCCATTAAAGACAAAATTATAATGTAAGAACTATTCATGTTAAATAAATTTAAAATTAACTAATAAATATATTAATAACTATATTAATAATAAATAAATATCATTAATAACTAATTCTAGAATTTCAGTAAATAAATGACCAAGCGTAAAAACTATTTAGACAAAAAAACATCTCACTTAGTAATATTTATAACTCCTACAATGATATTTATTAATGATATAAATAAATAGTTACCTCAATGATTATTCCCATGAATTTAAGAGAATTTTATACCTGAAACAAATAAAATAAAAATTAGAATAAACAAATAAAATAAAAGAAGAAAGAAAAATAATTAGGAAAATTATGGGACCAAGATGGACCGAAAACGGATACAAATTGCAGAAAACATCTAAAATTGAAGAATATTCTAGTATAGAGACAGACATGAGGAAAAGACGCCTAAAATTCTATGACCACAGAACGAGGGTTCCCGAACACAGACTAACAAAAATAATAGTAAAATACGTAGACTCCCTCGTTAATGGAGGAGAATGGATCCAAAATGTTTGAAAAGACCCGAAATTAGCCAAAATTAACAAAGAAGAAATAGACGCAACAAGCAATTTTGGAATAAAAATTGAAAAATGGGAGATTAAACCAGAGACAAAAGCCCCGAGAACTGGAACAAAATGGAGTGAAGAAAGAAAAATTAAATTCTCTAAGTAAAATAAAAAAAAATAAAAAGAACCAGATGAACGGAAAATGAACCATCTTTACTTAGCGTCTTCCACTCTGGGAGCTTTACGACTAATAATAATAATCCGTGAGGAGTTTGTAGTCTCCCATCGGGAGGCTCCCCAGGTTGCGGATAGGGGAAAACTCACCAGATATGGTGGGTACCGGGGATATAAAGTACCCAGGGTAGACCAAAACTAGTAAAACCCAGGTAAGACGGTTCCCGAATCGGGCGGCAACCTGGTCAGCGTCTGTTCCCCATGTCAGGGGCGGCTGCTTCAATTACCTGACAGGAAGGTATAAAATGCACTTACCCATTAAATATGGAGCTACGAAATAGGAGATTAGCCTCGGACGAGCCTACTGGAATGTACGTACTGCAACGTTTACCGGCACATAGTTGGAGTTCGAGCTTGGAGGAGAGACATTCTCCACCCGCGTGAAGTCGTCAACAAGGGCCAAGAGATGCAAAGAGGATGAAATGGACGCCAGATATGAATACGGCTGTCATCCGGGCATACTACTTGGCAACTAAATTCGAAACAGATAAAATAGAATATCTCAACCGTATTCAAGGATACAGGCGAGTCTTTTCCAGATATTGAAGTAAGTACACAGAGGCTGAGTAATCAGGTTAGAGTAATAATAACAAGAAATTTTCTCTCTCCGAGCGAACTTCAAACACTTAAAGACGTTTCACCTCTGAAGGTGAAGTCGAGCTAACTGATAGGGCGCTGAATGCAAGGATAGATTCAGAAATCGTCAGAGTAAACACATCAGTCTGTAGTAAAGAGGCAGAGAATCGAACGGATGAGTTGGATATTGAAAATAGATTGAGTCATGCACTTTTAAATGAGCATATCATGCTTGAAGGAATACCGCTTCGGGAACGACCACCATTGCCCCGAGTACCGTACAACAGGACAACGCTTAAAGTAACCAATGCAATGAATAATGAACTTAAGGAAAATATCCACCTAATTAATGGGCTTCAAGATATACCCCATTGGCTTTATATTGCTGCGAAGACAATTGCGTCAGAGCTGGCATAAAAATGGGAAATAAAAGTAAAACCAAACTGCCAACTGGAAATACCTCCATGGAAAGGGAGGCTTCGAAGGAAAATTAACAACTTGCGTGAAAAAATTGGCGTCATCTCAAACTATATTCTTAACCCTCAAGCTGCAAGACCCAAAACAAAGAGAAAAACAGATGAGATAATACTACAAAACTTGGGCACTTTACTGGAAAATGAGTTTATACATAGGCTGACTCTGTACCTGGATAACCTAAAACAAAAGCTAGTAGTTTATGCAAGCCGGTTAGGCAGATATAGCGAGGCAGCATTGGGCAGGGAA
This sequence comes from Troilus luridus, assembly GCA_964056705.1. NCBI lineage: Eukaryota > Metazoa > Arthropoda > Insecta > Hemiptera > Pentatomidae > Troilus > Troilus luridus. Next base: position 170,324,899 of record OZ057412.1, on the reverse strand, counting down.
CAAAATCACCTTTCAGACTAAAAGGACGCCAGTTTTATAGAAACCAAGTACAAAAGAAAAAAATATCGAGCACTTACCCCGATGGAATCGAAGCCTATTGGAAAAGCAAATGATAAGCAAATGCTCCCTGATGGTTTCACTGATGGCATCACTTATATGCTACCTAAAAAGAATGAATTAAACTTGCCAAGAATGAAGACTTTCGGCCAATAACATGCTTAAATGGTCTATATAAAATTCTGACTTCTATCTTGGCAACGAAGATTTATGAACATCTCGATAATGAGAAGATGATACCCACTGAACAACTAGGGTGCAAAAAAAGAGCTAGGGGTTGTAAAGAACTCTTAGTAATAGATACGTTTATTGCTGCCCAAGTTTCAAAAATCAGCGAAACCTCTCTATGGCCTGGATCGATTATAGAAAGGCTTTCGACTCTATTCCACATAGCTGGCTTCTAAAGATACTGGAAATCTACAAGATTCAACCTAAAGTAATCAGTCTCCTTTCAAACCTAATGTCCGGATGGAAAACTAAGCTGGAAATCGGAGCTACCAGTACGGCCAACCAAATAAAAATACTGAGAGGAATATACCAAGGAGATTGTCTAACCCCATTGTGGTTCTGTATTGAGTTGTTCCCACTAAGTAGGATCCTTCGAAAAAATAAGGAGGGATATAAGCTGATCATCAACGACGAAGCGACCACAATCAGCCACGGCCGGTAAATGGATGATCTCAAATTGTATGCTAAAAAGAAAGACCAGTTACAAAGCATGATTGAAGTCGTATCATCTTATAATAGAGACAGGAATGTCATTCGGCAAATGTGCAGTGCTCCATGTAACCAAAGGGAAAGTGGTTAGCAAGTCAAATATTCTGGTCAATGAAGAAGAGTTTATAACGGAACTTGAGGCCAATAAATTATATGAGTATTTAGGCATGTGTAAGCACCTTAAAATTGCTCGAAAAGATGTGCAACAAGAGTGTTTTAACAACCCTTAAAGTTAGATTACGAAAAGTCTGTAAGACTCAGTTAACTGGAAAGCGAAAAATCAAGGCCATAAACACCTGGGCTATACCTGCTCTCAGTTATACCTTTGGGATATTGCAATGGTCAAACACCAGTCTGCAGGAGATGGATCGTCTTGTACGAACAACTCTCACTCAAGAACGGACCCACCACCCAATATCATCCAAGAGTCGTCTGTATTTACCCAGGAAAGAAAGAGGACGAGGGCTGATAAGCATCGAAGAAGCTTGCCGCAAGCAGGAAGTGGCCCTACGCCGATATTTCCTCCGCAACAACACTGGATAAATGTCGACTATGCTCGGCAACGCTGGAATCAATCCAACATATCACTGGAGGATGCGGAGTGTTTGCTGGTACCGAGTATCTTCAGAGGCATAACAATGTGGCGAAAATTTTGCATCAAGCCCTGGCGGTGAAATACAACCTACTCGATAATAAGACGCCATATTACAAGTGTCATCCCAATAGATTTCTACAAAAAGGTCTCCTTAAGCTATATTGGGATGAATCCATTATAACAGATCATACTGGGCGGCATAATAAACCTGACATCCTCCTTATAAATAACAGAGATAGAAAAGCAACTATAATTGTCATTGCAATACCTAATGACAATAATGTCAGTTCTTCTGTGGGAGAAAAACTTCGAAAATATCAGGAACTAGCTGGTGAAATAAAAGCTCTACAAAATGGAAAGCGTGGTGGTAACACCTATTATAATCTCCACGAATGGATTGGTTCCTAAATCCACGGTGGAGAGGGTTGAGAATCTGGGACTTCCGCTTGAGGTTCTATAGGAGGCTCAACAGGCAGTTCTCCTTGACACAGCTAGAATCGTCAGGTAATTTCTGAACGTTTAATGAAGAAAAATAAAAAATAATAACTGCATATGGTTGTTCCCCATCTCTGTTTTGAACCCGCAAATGCAAGAAAAAATAGAGAATAATAATAATTAAAATTATAAAATATCTATATTACATCTATGTTAATTATTGGTTATGGATTACCATGTGTGCTAATACACCTTAGACTTCATGTAGTGGTCTTCAAATGGTGGCCCGCGGGCCAGATCCGGACCGCGAACTCATTTGGAACGGCCCACGAATCAATTTTTTATTAGTAAGTAAATACAGTAATAACTGTATTTAGATACTAATAAAAAAATTATAGCGGACATTGCGGATGATAACCTCCACTTCAACATTAAGACAAGCTTTTATTCACCCTGTACTAACCTGCACTGAGTTTAGCGAGTGAGTTCGAATATAACTATTCGATTGTAACATCAGTGTCCACCCCGTGGTGGACATTAGAAAATATAAAATGGACCCTGACCAAATGTAATTGATGATCACTGATGTAGCGGAGAGGGTTGGAGCGATCAATCCTTAAACCTTTTAGATCCAGTTGAAAAACAATGTACAATGGAAATGTGTGAGTTTCATAGCAGATACGCGGCCTGCAACTGCACTCAGTCGATGGGAAGGAACAAAAGAAACTATTGTGGGGATAAAATTCTCTCCAACTATATATTTTTTTAAAACTTCCAGGACTTTTGTCTTTGACAAAGTGAAAAAAAGTTTTTCCTAAAATTGGAAAATATACAGTCCGGTCGAAACGGTAAAAGCTTTTTGTAATATATCTTCTTTTATCGTTATAAAAAAAAAACTGTCCATGCGGGAAAGTTTCACGTCTTTCTTTCTGTTTATATTTTAAGTGTCAACTGCAAAAATATTTTAATTAAATTTTGTATACCGATCGAATTTTTAGTTAAGTTCTTTAAAACAAACTAAGGGATAAATAATAGTTTTAATATGAACAATCGTAAATTACCGAACTCGCGAATTACAAAATGACATATTGCATTAAAAGGGAAATATCACAATAGGAGAATGTTTGAAAACGTCCAATTTATTCTATAAATTTCCTTACTTCGATTATATTTTATCAATTATAGTAACTAAATATGAATATTTTTATTTTTCATTATCATTTCTATTTAGGGATTAATGAATTCCTTTATTTTAATACAACAATTAATTGACTAAGTTTCGGGAGAACTCCATATATTAGGGTTTATAAGAAATATCATTTACATGACCCATTTGGACTTGGAGAATAGTTTTCGCGCTCCACTTACCCATCGAATTCCCCTCGTATTTAAACTTTACAATCTAAAGTCCATCGAAAAATCTTCAATGCTCCATACTTTGATACGTCATCCATAATGGCCTTAATGGCCCCTTTGTTGCTGATTTGGCCCGAACCCGATATCAACCCTTTCATGATAAATGCTATTCCTGAGTGGGATAAATAGTAACCCCACTACTTTGAACCAAGCAACCTCTTAAATTCCTGATAATCCTCCGAGGCGTATGAAAAAAATATGTCCTTATGTCTTAAGTTGAATTTGTTAATCGAGTACAACCAATGGGTAGTTTATCTTATGCCATAATATGTCTTTCATTCTATTTAATTGTTGTATAATTATTATGCAGTTGTAATAATCTATAAATAATTTTTTTTTTAATCTTTTGGAATTCTTGTATAAACTTTCTGATTTGCTTTATGTAGCCTTATGGTCAGATCTATATTTTGCTTCTTTTTTTTTCATATTTGTTATTCTGAAAGGACTTAGTTCTTAGAATAAATTTACTTTTATATTATGTTCTACACACATATGAAATTATTCTAATTTATAATAAATTGTCTCTACACAAAAGTCTTCAGTACTTCGGTAGCAAGTTATCGCCGGAGGATACAAATTGATGGGCGATAAAGTATTCCCCCCCTCAGATAATATAAAGTAGGGCTGAGTGTTATTATTGCTGCTCTCGATTGGGCGGGCTATTATTGGCCAACTTTGCCTTTCGAAAGTTCTTTATCGGTTCGAGAGGTTTGTTCGCTATCAGCCTCTTCACGCTGCTGCCCCCGCCCTCTTCCCCTCTCAGATTCGAAAGATAAAACTTTTACCTTCAATAATGGAAACTTTACCTAATTGTAAAGTTACTGAGATAACGCTGACTTGTTTTAGTTTTAAGATGAATATTTCATTAAAAATTATAAAAAGAAGAAAAATATAAATACAATCTAGTAGATATATTTCCACGTAATTTTTATCTGTGTTAAATTTAACTGTAGCGATGTATATTATTAGACTATTTAAAACTTCTTTCTATTGACGAAATTCGCATTGATAGATCTATTGATAGAAGAGTAAGTTATGTAGGTACTCTATCTCTGACGACGCTATGGCCCATGAAGGACCCTGGACTCCTCAACGATTCTCATCCACTCAGAGCGATCCTCTGCAACTCTTCTCCATCTTCTCACTCCCGGAAGGGGTTGGTCGGCCTCGACATCTTCCATCCACCGTACCTTGGCTCTACCTCGAAGGCTTCCCTCCATTATCTTCCTTGGTAGTACTTTAACCGTTTGATTCTAAAATTATTAGTGAATACAATAATGTAATTGAGAGCGCCCCCTCCCCTCCAGTACTTCTTTATTGAAAAAGAGAACAGTCAACAGAGACATCAAATAAATGTTAATACATTAGTGGAAAAATTCCAACTAAACACCTTAAGTCTCTAAACTAAAAAAGGAAATTAAAAATAGAAATATTTTTAATTTCCTGTTTTAGTTTAGAGACTTAAGGTTTTTAGTTGGAATTTTTCCACTAATGTAGTACTTCTTTATCTTAAATTGAAGCGTTTAATATTTCAATATCATTGCGTATAATACGTATCTTGTGCTAGTAAATCTAAATGTTTTGTTTTTTCATATGGTTATACAAATTTTGTGCAAGGGAGGATTGGGAGGCTTTCAGATAAACGGGGGGGGGGGGGGGGGAAGACTTTCATTTGAACAAGGGGCTAATCGGAAGATGCAATTGTAAGCGTCCTAAATTTTGCCTATCGAGGTTATAATTAGGTAAGGGATTCTACTAGTCCTGAAACCGAACCAGCTCGAGGCCGCCATCTAAAGTAACATCCCCTCCGAAGCACGGCATAAATAAGGATTTTTTACTATTTATTTCAAAAATCCGAAGGAAACCTGGCGGGCATTCTTAAAAATTTAACTATAAAAATGTAATTGTAAACAGTAAATAGATGCTTAATATAAAGTAGTATACCAATGCCAAACTGCATGCATTTTATGTATAAAAAAATAACTTAATAACTTAATTTAAATAATACATATTTTTTCTAAATCCTTTTTTGTTTATTTACACGTACACTTTACTTGATGCATGATTTTCTTCTGGAAGATACGGGTGCTAAGATAAAGACTGGAATCTTTGGTTCTAAGAAATGAGAAGGCAGGCCATTATCTTCCTTCGTCGTTCCGATGACTAGTATAAGTAAATTATTTCACAGTTTTTGTAACATAAATCCTGCGAAATTTAGGGAAAGTTTTTAAAAAAGTTACATCACTATTCAAAAAAGCTAAACCATACAAACCAACAATTGAGAATATTTTCAATATTCATGTCAATTTAGTAGTTTCTTTTGACAGAATGATTTATCACCTGAAGGGCTCCAATAAGTTGGCACCCAAAAACCTCAAGCTCTTTTTGCCCTCCGACTCCCTCCTCGTTTCCCCGAACCAATTAGGTTCTGGTTTTGCTCGTATTAATTGCGAGGTAGTTCTACATCGCGGACAGGGATGGAAATCTATTCAGGTTTAATATCCGCTATCAAAAAGTTGTTTTAAAAATAATAAGTAGTAATGAATAAGACATTTTATTTTTTTTCTTAAACTTGAGTAGCTCACTAATTTTAGAAAGAGACTAAGTTTAGATAAGATTAAAAAGATTTTACTTGTCCTGGGATACATACTCCCTCAGGATAGTTAAAATATAGGACAGTAGCTTCATTAAACTCAACACATTAAAATAAATATTGCAAGATAGACACGAACTCACACTAGAGTTTCATTTGTAGACATTATATATCTACAGCCCCGGTGAATAAGTGGTTAAGTCGGATTTTGTCTAGAGAGAGTTAACCGCTTTCAGATAAGCGGAATCGTATCGTTCTCATAGTTTTTGGCTTGAAATGGAGTTGCAATATAAACAATAACTCCTTTTCAAGCCAATGCCTTACTTAGCACCTTAATCATTACGAAAATAACTCGATTCCGCGTACTTAAGTACATTTCTCATTTTGGAGAAAATTATACTTAACCACTTATTCACCGGGGCTGTTGATATACTCCTATATATATATTTAGTTTGGTTGCACGCATATTTAATTTTATATATATCTGAAAAGGGAAAATTACGGAAATGAATCTGCTTAACTTCCTTTAAATATTTGTATATGGGAGATAATTATTATAGCATTTTTTCTTTACGTTTACAATAAATATCAAGCTTTAAAATTGTATTCAAATAAACAATATATTTATATACAATAGAGAGATATTGACCATTTGAAAATGTGGAGAGATAATGGTATTTAAATCAAGGTAGGAAACGGCTCTAAGACAGTTATGAACGGAATCCAAATCCAAGTTCCACGAATTTAGAAATATATACTTTTAGCTGGGGAATTGGCGTGAACATGGAATATATCGTATCGATAGCTTTTGCAAATCGAAATATCGATATATCAACAAAATATCATTATTTAAACGAAGGGGAGGAGGAATTAGGTTTTTCTTTCTCTCCCAAAACGCGATCTTTGCGTCCTTCTTCAGTAAAATTTAATTTTAATATTTTTACAAGACAAATTTGCACATTATTTTAGGCCAAGTTATAAACTGAATAATGACTACAATATTTTTTACAGATCTTTTGTTATCCGTGAGTGATTAATATCAAAATAAATAATAAAATGCGCTATTCTTGAAAAAATAATCCGATAACGAAGAAATTAGTATCATAATTATTTTGAGCAAAGGTTCCACATTGCTTACAGATAAGGAAGTTGAATTTTTAACGCCTACATGAAAGACAAACATGCTATGTCTTGTTTTTATCTTATAATAATAATAAAAATATCAAGTCCAATTAGGATTGTATGATAATCTCATTTCAAAAACGCTTTTAAGTTCAGTTTGAGTTAACTACAACAGGAGGTTTTTTTATTTATTCACCCAATGTTCTGAATTCAATCTAATATTTTTTATAAAGGAAATTCTTATTGCACATTAAGAAGACTGTACGGCATTAGGGGATTTAGAAATTAATATTAACGGCAGACCCCTAAGCCTCACGTCTTGGAGGATGAAGAGAGGAAAGGAACTCCTCAGAAGCCGGACAGAACTTGAAGCCCAGAGGGAAATTAACCGAGCTGTGCTGAGAGGTGAAATATTTGGACTGCGGAGCTGCTTTGGATGCAGAGTGGCTGCCTTGCTAATAGACTCCTTGATTGATTTATCAACAATTTGCATGTTGAGGAGACTGCGGCTAAATTTATTGTTGGCCTCCTGTTAGCGGCATCATTAAGCAACCCCTCTCCCTTTCAGTGTTATCGAGTCCCGTTTGATGAGAGCCACTCGCAGCTTGTGTGATCGCACTTAGCTCTCGAGCTCCCTGGATCATATTGAAATAAAGTTAATCAACAATGTATTATTAGATTCAACTGGCATTTAATTGAACATGCAATTTAGTTCATTTTAGTTAATTAATTTGCAAGTTAATTTAAGGCATTTGCAGATTCTAGCACAGGAATTCATTTAGTTCCCATTCAATTAGCCCCCTTTTCATTGGTAATCAAATAGTTCATTCATTACACTGCATTATAATATGCAGAGGTGAAAATGTTTAAAGAATCAATGATATTTATTTCCTCATGTCATTTGAGTCTCACAAATCAAATTTAATTTTTCTTTTTTTTCCGTATTGGCCAACTCAGAACCCCCTCATTTCAAATGTCTTTTTTTAATTTATTCATCTTGATATTCGCCCAGTACTCCCACGTTCGTCGTCGGTACTGCTCCCTTCTTTGTTCCGTCGATTTCTTTCCCGTCTTCAGCTTTGGTTTTTCTAGAAAACATACGTGAGTACCCAGTTTCATACTGAGGCTGTCGCTTTCCAGAACGCCCTAGTAGGCAATCTTTATCTCCTCTTCAAACCAGGCAGGTTTGGTCTACTTATTTTTTAAAATTTATTTTTTTAATTATTTTTTTTTAGTTTCATCCAACTTCAGAGCAATCATTAGTGCTTCTTCCGACTTTCTCTCCGCTCACTATCTCTTTATCCTCTCTGGTCTTCTCTTTATTTCGAAGATTTTTATCCTCCGCTCCGTTGTCACCTTATCCTCTTAGCAGATCCGTTCCTAAGCGTATCCTCCAGTATAAAAACCAGTTCGGTTCAGTTTTTTTTATTTCTAGAGAATTCAAAAATTCTTTTCGATAGTCAACTTGCATTCATTCACATTTATATCCATCATAGAAATTAACCATTCTTTACCTTTTCCTTTCGGAGATTCTTTCTGTTTCTTTGTAAAGGGCCTCGCTTAGCGTGTGAAGTGATTTTTCTAAAGAGACTTAAGGATCAAAAATTTTCCTAATGCTGAGTTGCTATGCTGAAGTTTTAGGGATCAAATACATTTGAACTCGGCTGTGGGGGATAAACTGTTAGCAGTCATAGATGGACCCTGTGAGATCTATAGACCCTCTTGAGGCTCACCCAACCTGTAAAGTAGGTACCCTAAATTAGGGAAAACCTGGTGATAGAGCGTCGTCTGAATAATTTTTGTCAAAGAAACAGTACAGTCTCTCTTAATAGTTTAAGATTCTTTAGCAATCCTAATGTGCAAAGCTAAATAACTTTTTGTTTGTATTCAGTATAGACAAATTTATATAAATCAAGGAACTTGCTACAGATAACAATTTTCTTACATATTCAAAATAGTTAAATAAACTGATTTTTAAATCTTACTGTTTATAATTTTACGTGAAGAATTAGAAACTGTAATTAAAAACAGTAGAAAGGGGCGACCTGTGGTCTAGTGGTTAACATAAAAAACTACTAATGCCAAGATCGCGGGTTCGTAGCCCACCCCTTAAAAGTGGTAAAAATCCTTGGTTATGCTGTCCTTCGGAAGGGACGTTAAACGGGGGTCCCGAGCCTGTTCGATGTCAGGTTAAAAATCCCTTTCCTAATTAAACATGGATAGGCAAAATTTAGAGCTCCCACTGTAGCATCGTCCGATTAGCCATGGCAGAATAAAGTGACGTTAAATGAACAAACAACAGCAAAAACAGTAAGAACAAGAATCGGAATTATATAGTAATTAGAATGAAATAGGTTGATAGAATTATTTGAACAATTTGACCTTAAAATTGTAAATACATTATATCAAGATAAGAACATCCACAAGTTCACGTGGCGCCAACCTATGTGCAATTTTTAAAATACGGCGGCCAGAAATTGAGTAAATTGATAACGGACCTGATTAACTCTATTGCATGCGGTGACACGTTCCCAAAAGAAATTACACATGGATATTTAACTTATATATTCAAAAAAGGTGACAAAAAGAAATGCTCAAATTATAGAGGAATTTGCATGATAAATTCGATAATAAAAGTTTTGGGCAGATTGATTAGAAATAAATTAGAAGAAGCAGTCAGACTAGAAGAACCCCAGTGTGGGTTCACTGCTGTGAAATCATTTATTGATCATATTTTCACAGTTCGACAGCTGTTGGAAAAATGTGAAATGAAATCCAAAAACATTTCTTTGTCTGGTATTCGTAGACCTGGAAAAAGCATATGATAATGTGCCCCGAAAATTATTATGGGAAGCACTTGAAAAGAATTCTGTTAACAGACCGCTGATAGACCTTATCAGAAGAATATATAGCAGCAACCAGTGTCAGATTAAAATTGGTAGGAATGTGTCACCAGAATTTTCGACTAGTAAAGGCTTACTGCAAGGCTGCTGTATGTCAACCTCCCAGTCTAAAATCTACATTTTAACGGATTTAAAAGAATGGGATAAAAAACGTAAACAAATGGGAGTAAGGATAGGTAACAGCCATCTACATAATCTACTGTTCGTAGATGACCAGGTAATTGTCGCTCAAGACCATGAGGATGTATAGAATACATGCTACGAAAACTGTGGGAGACATATGATAGTTGGGGCCTTAAAATAAACATCAGCAAAACTGAATATATGATCAGGAGTACCTCGTTGTTGAAGGAAATGTCATAAAACGAGTGGATAATTTTAAATATTTGGGCTCTGTAATGGAAAAGAATGGAAAATCGGAAAAAAGATAAAACAAAGGATAATTACAACCCGCAAAGCTATTGGTATGATTAAATTTGGAGCAACAATACGTCGAAAGATACCAAGAACCTCGTACACAAGTCCGTAATTGAAAGCATATTTCTATGTGGAGCAGAGACATGGACGATAAGCGCTGCTTTAGAAAAAAAGCTGCTTTCTACTGAGATGGGCTACTGCAGGAGAGCTGCCAAGGTATCCAGACTACAAAGAAGGACTAATGCCGAAATTAGAGAACGGATGCAAATTTAACAAAACGTCCTCCAAAAGATAGAGAACAAAATATTGGAATGGTCATCTCAGAAGAAGATGGTTAGAAGGCATTGAGGAAAGTATGCACGGCCATGGTCTGAGGCAGGAAGATATACAAGACAGAAAAAAGTGGAAACATGAATTAAAGGAAATTTTTGGTTGAAGGAAACCTCAATCTGAGGAAACCCTTAGAGAAAAAAAAAGAATGAAATTAGAGTTCAAAGCGTTAATTTCCTTTGGCTATTAATATGATTTATTTAAACAATTTTATTTAGATGAAACAATTTCGTGAATAGTTTGTTGGGATAGTTCTTTTATGCATAAAACATACTTTTTTCTTTGTTATTTGAGGGATCAGGAACCCCTACCCTGCTTTTTTAACAATAGGCCTTGCTAAAACAATTGCCCTACATTATAGCTTGCTATTTATTCAATGTAGAAATTTCAATTTGACATGCGTGAGATGCCAACATTTTTTTCCCCGCAGTATTAGCCTGTCAGTCGGGGATAATTTACATTGAAAATATACATAAGTTCACTGAACTCATTTTGCTCATCTACCGAACTTGGGATATATTTAATATTATTTAACCAATGGTGTAATTAATGGCTCGACAGGCGCCTGAAGCTGCCCTTGGCACTCTTTACTTCCTTTTCCCACTCATTCCGGTCAGCTGGACACTCCAACCTTCCTCATGTCCTCAGATACCGCGACCTTCCACCTTCCCTTTGGTCTTCTACGTAGTCTTACTCCGTCAGGGGTTCCGTAGTACAGTTGCTCTGCCATCATCCATCCTGATCAAATGTCCATACCATTTCAAACGCTGGTCGTCGTATAAGTCGTAGATCTCTTTGTTCTTTCTCAAGCCGTATGCACCATTTTCTCTGAGTGGTCCTAGGATGCGTCTCAGAACTTTTCTTTTAAACCTGTCAATCTTTTCAGCCAGGCTTTTGCCTAGGGTCCAGGTTGCACAAGCGTAGGTCAGCAAAGTTCGAATGATTACCTTATTTCCACCTTTTTCAACTTTTCTCTTACCCAGCTGTTTAGTCCTTGTAACAAACATTCTTTTATAAGCATGAGTGATCTTTACGACTACCAGGAAATGATCAGAATTGATGTCTGGTCCTCTAAAAGATCCCACATCGTGAACGACATTAAAATGCCTTTAAAAAATGGTCCATTTTTTTAGTTGTGTGTTTTCTTCAATTTACATTTATTTTATTTTGTTTAGGTGCAGTTTCAAGATTCTTTATTTTCAGGTAGTGGGACAATAAACCATCTCTGAGTACCTCAGTAGGCTTGTGGTGTTGCCTTCCTGTACCTGCATAATGATTGTAAATTCTCCGGGAGGCTACTTATAAGAAAGCAGATACTAAGTGGATGATCTTAGCCTGTATTGTGAGGGTGTGTGCGATGTGTTGTATAATGTTTACTGATTGAGTATCAGGGCAAGTGTTTCCCCGGCCTTGAGGACCAGTGGCAGATTGCACCCTCGCGACTGAGCGATGAGATCGGCACTCACCTATGTCAATGTTACTGTCTTTAATGCGTCTGTCTGTACGGTTGACGTGAGATATGCTACATTAGACCATCAATAATATGATTTTTTTTTGTATATCCTAATTATGCCTAAATTGGGGAAAGGATGTCTGTTTAGTTATTTTTCAGTATTTTTGATACTTAAAGAATTGTTTTTGTGTAGTTTTTCAATTCCATTCTAGTTAATGTATTTATGTATATACCTTTTTGAGTAATGTTTATTGTTACAAGATTTCATGTAACATGCTCAAAGAAATGAAATTATAATTACTTATATAAAATCCTTTTTTTTTTTTTTAATAGTAAATATTATTCATGCATAATTTATTAAGGTTATTTATGCATACTCGTGTTCAAACAAACCATAAAGCACTCCATCGAAGCGTGAATAATGTGCTCGAAATAAAAGCAATGTTAGAGATGGAACTGTAGAGAGGATAAAAATGGTTTGGAATTGTGATGTAATGGACGTTGGGATTATTTAACAACATTACACCGCCCTCAGCGACAAGAGAACCAGCTCGCAATCTGGTTAATGTAAATGCCCCGCGATATATATCATCTGCTTTCGAAAGCTCTACTGGAATTGAAAATAAAATAAAGGGGATAAAGCAGCTTCTGTTCATTTTGGCCATCATGTTTTAAAAATCATACTTTTTGATTTACGGATTACCATGACTCCAAACAAAAAAAATGTGCAGTTGAAAAAACGTTATAAACGCCCAACTGTAAGCTAGCTCTACAGACTTCAAATGCCGTTTTTAATACTAAACAATGTATTTTAGCACTGATCACATTGTTATAATAAAAAAAACCTGTACCACTACAACCCGTGACTACAACGGTTGTGCAGGAAGGTGATTTGTCCTGCATCACACTAAAACGCCTGATTTTTCCCTCTGATTTTGAGTAACCACTTTATAGAGGCTGGATGAGCCCCAGGAGGGTCCTAAATCTCATAGGATCCATCTCCAGCCGTTAATAGATTTAATAAAAGTATTGTTCACGTAGGCTTCCACGGTCATTATTCTTCTTCTTATATTCAACTTCCGGGATGGACCGTACCATGTTGGTGTTATGAACCAAGCTTTCGCTCATCGTGCTGTGAGCTTCTTCAGGGTTACAAAAGAAGCTAATTACCATCTCCGTAACAGAACAGAAGCTATCGAAATTGTCAAACAACCCAACAATTTCAATAGGGAAGATGCAAAAACTGGTATCCGGCCATCCAACGCAACACCCATACACTACCTCACCATCCACATACAGATGTACCCCACCCCACCGAACACACACGAACACACCCGAACACAACACGACCGGTGCAAGCGAACCAATGGGAAGGCCGACGATCCAGACCACGCCCCCAGGTATAAATACCCCGACTCCAACCATCCGCTCTTCATTAACTGACTAACCCTGAAGAAGCTCACAGCACGATGAGCGAAAGCTTGGTTCATAACACCAACATGACACGGTTCATCCCGGAAGTTGAATATAAGAAGATTAATAAAAGTATGCCAGGGAGCGGGAATTGAACCCAGAACATTCGGTATTGCAACTTAGCGCTCTACCACAGAGCCAAACTATTTATCATATAATTAAATAGTTTAGAAATTAGTTATCAGGTAATTAGCTAATTATATCGGAAGAACACAACTGCATGGATTTTGGTTGGGTATATGAAATACGGGTGTACGAATTAAAGCTAGGGTATTATTTAATTTTATTTAGTGTGAAATGTGAAAAAAATAATAATGACAATGGATATCATGCACGAACATACATAAAAGTAATTTTATATGTAATATATATTTGTTATCATAGAAAAATTCGACATTATCATTGAAAGTAAGTTTTAAAAATATTACATCACAGTAAGACAGAAAGAAGGAAGACATCACAGACTTTGCTAACAGAAGCCATCCGTTATTTACAAGACTTTTTGGCCTAATTTTTGTATTTGTTGGTAGCTATGATGTTTTTTATTTGTATAGCTCCAGTCTATGTATATTATATTTTACAATATTTGAGTAAACTCAATTCGAAGTTGAACTACCTTTTCGAACAAAAGCAAAAATTTCGAACTGTTACAATTAGGTTGTAATTTATGTATTGGTTCTCTTATAACCTAATTTAATTCTAGAACTTGAAAAAACTGTAATTATTTTCAACATCAAAATTGCACCTTAAATTACCACAACGTTTAGAAAGGCAAAATTTCTCCACCAGTACATATTTGTGGGTGTGTATACATCTCTGTGTGTACATAGATTACATATGTAATTTGTAAATAAAGGAGGGTCATTTTATAACTACAAATTAATAAAATCCTCAAATTACAAACTAACACAGGTTTAAACTGAACATGGACATACAAAATCATACTTACACAAATTTCACATAATCAATGATAATCCTTGTTTAAGAGACAAAGAAGAAAATCAAAGGTTAAAATTAATTATTTCTTTTTTTTTTTTAAGGGAAAGGTCAACAGAGACATTAAATAAATGTTAATATATTAGTGAAAAAATTCCAAATAAAAACCTTAAGTCTCTAAACTAAAACAGGAAATTGAAAGTACCTGTCCTACAACAGGTATTTATAACTAGGACAGGTATTTTCAAATTCCAGTTTTAGTTTAGAGACTTAAGGTTTTTATTTGTAATTTTACCACAAATGTATTAATTATTTCTATAATATTAAGAGGAAAAGATTGGCTAGTATCTGAACAGAAACTACATTTCGGCCCAAATTCATTAACAGTATAGATTTTGAAAAGTTTACATCAATTTATAATGTTTGTAATTTGATTTTTGTTAATTGTAACAAGTTATAAGTAATAGTGGTTTTATATATATTTTAATTATCACATATGTAGTTAATTTTTATTGTAAAAATGTAAATAAAGGCGCATAACATACTGTAGTATGGAATGTGACAATAAATAAACGGCCCTTTCAAAGGGTTACTATGAAAGAAAGAAAAAGAAAAGTAGTTAGATTCATTTTTATGAAATACCACCCTAAATATTATTAACTATTATTATTATTATTAACTTCATTATTATTATTATTCATTGAAACAAGCGTTTGCTCTTTTTTTAATACAATTTTTAGGATATTCAAAACCACCACTTAATTTTGCAAATTGTGCAGGCCTTTTATTGGGACATTAAATTTCTTCTTAACTTGGATAGTGTGACAACTGAACATATTTCACTGTTGGAAAACATTGAGGAAATTTCGGTTAAATAATAATAAACAACATTAAATCTGTCAGTGATAACAACTGCAACTCCGAACAACTTTTCTGAAGAGTTTATTTCATTTTTGCCATGACATCTAATTCATTTATTCCATAATTTGACGTTAGGAGTTAGGCACGATATACGTTTTAGCGGTTTAGGGATAATGGTGATCAATTACTATCTATATACGTTTGTAGCTAATGAATATTCTTAATTTCATATTCTGGAAATAAAGCATAAGTGAACAGAAGCAAGGTTTTGTCTTCGCAAAATATGGTTGATAAATTTTATATCCGAATATAGGATCTAATATTTAAAATGGAATGTAGAAATTAGAAATTCAAACACTTTCTTTACTTTCTTAATTTTCTTAAGTATGCATGATTGGACTCTATATTTAATAAAATATTTAAATGTATGCTATGTTGGGCATACAAAATGATTGAAAATGATAAATATTTGGTCGTTTCATATGAAATGCCCGTTTTCAAAGAACAAGTTATTTAATTTAAAAAAATGTTTGCGTGTCCTTCCCATTTCTAATGGATTATAAATGTGTTCTTGCCAATTAATCGCTCTCTGCTGATACTTATCATCGCATATTCTTTTTTTTTTAATTTGTAAATTATTTAAAAATCTTAAACTAATGTGAACTAGTTTAATTAAAATTATAAATATAGATTTGTATATAAAAAAATAGAAGTTTCAGTGGAAAATAGTTGACTAGATAATTCAATGATGGATTGAATTGGTCAGGGGGTACAGTTCATGATAACACAAAACCAAGCAAAACTTATATTTTATTAATCGTGCCAACGTTTCGGCTGACGTTGTAGGCCATCTTCAGAGTAAATAGTGGGTGCGTTGACTTGTTACAACACTAAAACATTGAACTATGTATATATTAAAATCGCAATTTGTATTAATACAAATTCATATTTATATAACTTTCCAATACGTAAATAATCAAACATTTTTATACCAGTACCTGTAATTTAACAGTTGACATTTAATATTGTGAATTTATTTATTTGGTTACATTTTGTCCTGTTAATCCTTTAATTGTGGTTGTAAGTTCTCCCATCATGGAAGTAAATTGTGCCATGAGCTGAGCCATCTGATTGACAAGAGCTATTATGAGATTCGATTGGTCCGTCTGCGATGGTTGAGGTTTATAGGCGAAAGGAGGCCCTGATGGTGGTGGAGCATGGTTTGACTGGTTGATGGTTGTGGTTCGATTGTCATTTTGGTACCTTGTAGAAAAGATGCGTATAGGCCAGCGGCCAGGTGTTTAAAGGTCATATTAAATTGAAGAGAGCTCCATTTTTGCTATGTTGTAAAGGCTTGTCTTAGTAGTTGAAATCCAAGTTTGGTACCGACAAAACGAATAGGAAATCTTTTGGTGGTCGAAAAACCTCGAAATGTTCGGAGTTTTTGGCCTTTATCTCCTAATCGGTGAGATTTGATAAAAAACATAAGTGACTGTTTTTAATGTAGAATAAATTTGCTACAATTTGAATCCAATCGCGGCTCTGTAGGTTTAATAGATTTTGCGCTGCACTACTCTTTGAAAATTGTCAAATTTTAAGTTTTGGGCGACTTTCGTGAAGAACACCGGCCGAAGGAGTGAATCTACGATAAACGTCAAGGTAGTAAAGTTAATTAGCTTTAATTTAAACACAGACCAAGGCCTGTAGGTGTAACAGATTCTGAGTTAAGCCTCTTTGAAAATTAGTCATTTTTTCCAAAATGTCAAAATTTTCAGTTTTGGCCCACTTTCGTGAGGAACACCGGCCGAAAGAGTGATCCTACAATGAAAGTCAAGAGAAATGGAGTTGTAGTAAATTTAATTAGCTTTAATTTAAGCACATAACGAGGCCTGTAGTTATCATACTTCTCTTCTTAATAAAAAAAAAAGGAAATCGGGGAAAGTGGTTATAAGAAAATGACCTTGTACGTCACGAATCGATCTAAAACAGCTTGGTTATGGTAAAGTATAAATATGTAATAGTAAATTACCCATATACAAAATAATGGTAGTAATAGCAGGCACTAGTATGCAGGGGGGGGTACTGGGTGGGTACCCAGTCTCACCGAGGTTTTTCGGCCGCTAAAAGTTTTCCTATCCGTTTTTTTCGGTTGCAAACTTGGGTTTACACTACTCAGACATGCCTTACACCATACCAAAAGTGCAACTCTCTTCGATTTTTCGCGTCCCTCAAAAACCTGGCCGCTGGCCTATATTTGGAAAAATGACCAAGGGGCGTAACTCAGAATCTATTATACCTACAGACCTTGGTCTGTGCTTACATTAAAGCTAAATAAATTTACTGCAGCTTCATTCCCCATGACTATAAAAAATATTGATTTATTTAACGGTAATTAACTTAAGTGTGTGTTTGGAAATTACAGAGAGAGCTTTCTCGGAATAGCAGGAAATTTTCGGTACAATTAAGCATGACGTGTTTCCAGAACTCCAGCTGGGATTATTAATGTTCTCCCATACAGTACTGAACAATGAGGCAGGGATGCACATTTATAAATCAAATACTGATGTATCTCGAATTAATATTTTCTGAATATATTAATGAAGTAATTAGTTTTGATAATGTTAATTGAATAAAACAGTATTATAATAAAATAATAGTTTGAAATGTCTATACAATTTAATTCGATGTGTAATGTTTCAATATATTAATGTTTTAAAATCACTTTAAGGGGGTTTAAAGTTATCTATATTATAATTTGAGTATCTGAAAGCTATATTTTGAAATTTATAAAAAAAGAAGACAATTTCGAATGATTTCATTAATTATTCATTAGATTGTGATATAGTTCCTTGTTTATTTTAGCATTTAATTTATAATTTTATTATTTAGGAATGGGTCTTTTTAATAATGGATATTAATATGTATGCATATTTTTATCGCTACCGAATATAGATTTTCTTTTAGTATTGTTAATTGAATTGATAGAAGCGGGATCTTGTAATTATCATAGTTTTTGGGTTGAAATGAAGTCATTGCCTACATTTCAATTCATAACATAGCCACTTATTCGCTACGAAAATAACACGGTTTCTCTTCCCTAAGTACAAGAAACTCATTTGGGAGAAAATTAGACTTAATCACTAACTCACCGGGGCACAGTGCTTTCATAGTAGGAGCTAGCTGGACAAAATTCATGTTCAAAATTCTAAAAAAATTTATTGGAATACTGTAAACAATTGTTCAAAACCTAGAAATCCAATATTTGTTTATGCCTGGCACACTTCCTCTCGTCAGTAATAGGGTCCAAAGTCATGAAACCAAAGAAATAGACTAAACCATTTGCATTCAAAGCTACATTTCAACAGTGCAAAATTAAAATGTTACTAATTTTATATGAATCAATTGTTGAATATCGATAATATATGTATTCATAGGAGCTATTTGTTTCCGATTAAAAAAATCTTCTGATAATCTATAACTGGTATCCGCTTGTATCCGAGCTACATTTTTTATATTTCATAGCTGCATCTCTCCCATTAATAGTAATGTTACGGTCAGAACGGGAAGTAGGACCGGCTGAGAGGATTAGGCAAGCAATGGGATTAAGCGGAAGGGATTAAAGAAGTTGCCGAGGCCAATCTCGTTCAACCTGGATCGGCCTGGATGGTTCTCGATCTTGTTCCGAGTAATGCCCCACCCCGCCCTACCTTGCCTATATAAAAAGGACAGCTGTTCGGCCGGGGCAGTGAGTAATAAGACGAGTCAGTAATAAGCCAGTGAGTAGCAGTCGTTAACTAGTGGCAGTGTGTGTGAGTTAGTTAGTATTAGTATCAGTCTGTATTAAGTGCTTAGTGAGCAACAGTGACAATTAGTGGCCGTGTAATAAGTGTAATAAACTGTGTGGCAGTTTGTCATATTTGGAGAGTCTTACGGTCGGTGGACTTTAGTTAGCGAACTGTAAGTGTTAATTTGTAATTGTAAACTATAGTGTAATATTATTGTATTTGTACAAATTTATATAAATAGTTTAGTTACTTAGTATAAACAATATCTTATATTATTTGTATATTATCTTAGAAATTAGATAACATTTAGTAGAATATTATTATTGTAAATTGATATTAGTTTAATAATTTAACTGTTTTAAATAATCTCATTGTATTCTTTCTAATTTGTTAATAAATATTAGATTCTTGAATTAAGTAATAGTTTAGTCCATTTTACACCCAGTAGCCCGTAACAATAAGATGCATTGTAGCCTGCAGAGTCGAGTACAAGATGGTTTTTTTAATTTTAGAATACTTATTTTCGAGAAAGGTTTTTTTTTTTTAAGAATGCTAGAAAAACCCTTATTTTTTAATTTTATAGTTCTTTTCGACCAAATTAGAAACCTTTCAGAGGACTCTCGACAGGAAAATTAAAACAAGACTATTCTAACTGGCTTTCTAATTGGCTAACTATTCCTCCAAAATTTCTGATAAATGGCGGGAAAATCAAAGCAGCTCGCAGTGTTTCGATTAGTACCAGCTAGGACAAAAGTCATGTTTAGTAATATGAAATATGGTATTGGAATATTGTAAACAATACTTCAAAACATGCTAATCTTTATATTTTTTAAAGTCTGAACCAATCTTTGAATATGGATATTAATTGTTCTGGTAAGTTCTATTTTTTCGAAATAAAAAAGTCTTCTGATAGTCAAACTATATTAATTTTTTTTAATTTTTATTATCCGAACAATT
This sequence comes from Troilus luridus, assembly GCA_964056705.1. NCBI lineage: Eukaryota > Metazoa > Arthropoda > Insecta > Hemiptera > Pentatomidae > Troilus > Troilus luridus. Next base: position 170,304,849 of record OZ057412.1, on the reverse strand, counting down.
TTTCCTTATTTTGAAACTTTCAAGTGAAGAAAATGGATTTTACCCATTTGTCTTCGGGCTAATTTTTCTATATTTAATAGCTATACCTTCTCTATGAATAATAAGACAGATTTTAGCCTGTACACTCGAGTAAAACATTTTTTTTAGGGTGCTTTAATTCGGGAAGATATTTTGTAGAAGAATGGTTGATGCACCCAAAGGAAGAATTCTTATCTCTTAGAATTTCTTTCGACCAAAATTAATTGGTGCAATCAAAAGCCGAAGAATGGTTTCATGTCATCCGTATTATTCTTAACATTATTATTCACCTCTTTTTCATATGCTTTCAAAGAAATTTTGATATTTTTTCTCGATAAGTTGAATTTGAAAAATCTTGATAAGTTATACAACATTTTTTTTTTTTTGTAAAAATATAAAACAGATTTATTGCTAAATAATATCTTCAGTGCATCTTTTTCAATTCAGCTCAGTTATTGTTATTAAATAGTACATCTATGAGAAACATTGTTAAATGCTGAAACACGATAATATAACATAGTTTTTTTTTTTAATTAAAAACAAAGGATATATTATATTTCCCCAGTGTTGTAATGACTAAACAAAATTTCTTAGTAAATTAAGAAAATAATTAAGGAAGGAAATAGTTGGGGGTGCAGTCAAATTAAACACAAAATAAGTAGGTACTTATTTTTTATTTTGTGCCTACGTTTCGACCTACTTTGTAGGTCATCATCAGGCCCAATGGAAGCAGAGGCTAGACTGGCTAGACAAAATAAAAATAAGTACCCCCACTTATTTAGTGTTTCATTTTACTGCAAGCCCAAACTATTTCCTTCCTTACTCAGATCTTCCAGTCAACTATCTCCTCGCTAACATGAATCACATAAACCACAAAAAACGGGGCCATATACAGAACCAGTCTAGCCTCAGCTTCCATCGGCCCTGAAGATGACCTACAAAGTAGGTCGAAACGTAGGCACAAAATAAAAAATAAGTACCCACTTAATTTGACTGCACCCTCAACTATGTCCTTCCTTACTCAGGAAAGTAATTGAATAAAATCATTGTTAAGCACTGCAGATACGTAACCTGTTGGCCCTAAAACAGAACATTTCCACATTTAGATTCCCTACATGTACTTGTGCGCATTACTATGAAATAGGTGACATTGTTACGATTCACAGAGCTAACTACCCCACATGGCAACCGCGGGCGGACTGATAACAGACAGAGACTCACCGCAGGACCTCTAGCTCTGATTACAACGCACAACTGTACACTGCCCAGGGAACTAATCAAGGAGGCCGTAGTCCTGGGAAATCAAAGGCTTCTCTTGCGGCCCATGTAGGTCTCCGGATGTCTGTGGTCAATAAGGCATCCGGAACAGTAGGTTCTTGGGGTCTACCGTCTTAGATTTAGGAACAGTCAAGCATGGTAACAACACCTAAATCGTAAATAATCTACTTACCTGAAGGAACAGTAGAAATTATGAACTGAGGTGATTGAGGTCATATTTCAATCAACAACCATAAAATTATTGAATACAAAGAAATAAAATGACAATTAACTTATTAAGCGATGTGTATCATACAAGTTAAATTAAAATAAGAAATTAGAATTATCCCAGAAAGAAATTAAGGGAAACGACAGTTGCGAAACAGATACGATAGAATGAAGGACGAGGATAAACCTCCAAGAGAAGCCGAAGAGAGAACGGAAACTCTGGTTTGGACACGCCGAAGATGACCTGATCGAGGAGATGTCCTTAGCAACAGACCTGCCTGAAGAAGAGCCCTATATTGTATCCTTTTTATTCCTACATACATTTTAATTTAAATGTGTGTTTTATGGCAATTATTTATCTCTACTAATCTGAACCGATATGGCTCATGGATATTTTAATTTTATTCAAAAGATGTATACATAAATATATTAATATATTCCTTTTAATGGCTTAGGTGCTTACTAAATTCTAAAAAATGAATAAATTTGCCATATACAATATTTATAATTTAATTGATAGAGTAGTAAATTGGTAGACACACAAACCACCTTTGGAAAAGAATCTAAACTAGAACATTTGTGGACAATGAAATAAATTCTTAGTTAATGAAAATAATAATGTTTGGGCAATTATCGTCAATAATAACTCAATGGCATCCTGATGTAAATAAGAGTAAATAGTCTTAATGTGAAAGTAAATCGCTAAAATAGTCACAAAAAAAACAAAACGAATATACACTGGTGGACCAGGTTCCTTAAAAAATCCATAACAAACCAAGAGAAAAAATTAATTAAAAAATAATAGAAAAAAATCCACATCATAAGCTGTATTTTCGTCTGAAGACTTATGTTATATATACTTATCATGTGTTGAGACTATTCACAAATGACTGGTAATAACGTGTAATTTAACTTCTTATATCAAGTATGTTTATCTCCATCATTTTAAACTGCGCAAAAATGAATAGGGATACCACTAATTTTGTTGTATTTACTTTGCCTAGCATTTTAATATTATTTTTATTTAAGCATTAATTTATTTATTTTTGGGCAGTATATATTGTAAACTTTTTTGATCCTTTTATTTCTCTTTGTATTGGTATTGTAAATAATTTTTAGATTAATAAAAATCTGTTATCAAAACCCACTTACAAAATTTAAGCTTTTACTCTTTTTTGAGACATTTATTACTTAAACAAAATAGTCAAAACTTAATAATAACATATGCAGATACTTCAATCAAATATATTTTTTAATTAAATGTTTTCAAGTTGTTGAAATTGAGCTCATTTGTAAATAAAAACAGCTCTCATTGAGAGAGTAAAAGAAGTCTTACTCTTTTAATCTGCTTGATATCTAAGCTCTAATAGGGGGGGGGCAGTCTAAGTTAAAATACTGAAGTTTTCACTGCGAGCATTAATCTCCTGAAGCACTTCTTTCTTTGTATTATATGTTATTAAAACATTTTAGAAAGATAGATAACAATTTTTTTTTAAATAAACATTGGTTTTAAATTGATTATGAATTGGTAATATGCTTATTCCATGTTGGTAATAGGCTAATGATGTTAATACTGGTCCATTTTGAAGTAGTAATAATTTGTTTAATATTTATATTACTATCATTATTATTATTATTATTAATAATAATAGACAATACCACCACCTAACATTGTTTAACAGTGCATAACAAAATCCCCGTTGTTCCTTCTACTATTCTAGGATGGAGACGTTCAGTACATGGCTGTGACGGGTATGCTAACAGAAGTATCTGACTGGAGCAGATAGGATTTAACTCTTCGCCGCTCCCAATATTTTCAATCACATCCAATGAAGTCTCTGTAGGTTCAAACAGACTTGTTGAAATATATATAAATATCTACAACTTGTTTATAACATTAGTATCTTTATTTTGGATTTCTCGGGTTATGACAGATAAATACACCAACCCGAACCAAGGTCAAGGGTATGGTCCATTTTATAATTAATTTGGAATATTCAAAAATTTTCTGACGATGCTGGTAGTTCCTAGCATAACCGCTTTCTGCACTTCTTGAAGTTCCCAGCTTATTTCATTATTTAATTATTTGAACTTCAATAATTAGTATTACTATTAATAATAAGTTTATTGTGATTGTTATTATTTTTATTTTATGTTAATTTGAATTGCATTATGGGATTTTTATTATTAAAACTGGTGTGGTAAATCAAATAAACTAATGACATTTACTTATGATAAGTTACTGTGTTTAAAAATAGTTAATTATTTAAAAAAAATTAATTCGATTGTTTTCTTCACAATTTTTTTTAAATTTATTATTTTTTATTTTTATTTATTATTGTTCCCATTGTATAATTCTTCGAATCACTCGAACTCCAACCGTTGTATTCTTATTATATTATAAGTTTTTCTTTGCTTCTCAAAACTTATTATTATCGCCGTTGTTCTTCAGTTCAAATTCAATACTAAAGTTTTTACTACAAAGTTTGTACTTTTTTTTTTTAGAAGTTTACTTCATGTAATTCTTCAATTTCCTCATCAGTCCCTTTCATCGTTGAGGTAACGTTTTGTGCTGTTAAATTGATTTTTCAGAGTAATTTTTATATTTTGGCTTACCTAAGACATTTTTTATTATTATTAAGGGATGCTCATTAGTTACCTTTGGCCCAATAGCTTGGTATATAATTATAATAATCTTATCTGAGAACAATATTCCTTTTCTAAATCGGGGCTTTGTAATACACTACCCGCACGACATTGCAGTGTAGTGTATATTCTGTAACTATTTAAGGCAGAAACCTCACAACATTCATATCAAATTTTTCGATAAGTTCTGTGCATTAACATAAAATGATGTCAAATACCCTGATAATTTAATTGCTGTTAAAAATCTTCGTATAACAATCTTGACGATAGAATATCAATTTAACACCAACGCACATAAAAAAGTTAATGTAAAAATTAATTCACAATACCTGGAATCTTCATGTAAAGCAATGGTTAAATAAAAAAAAGATTAAGGCGACAACAGAACATGTTTCCATCTAATAAAAACATCGCCCCTCAAGATCTTTTTACCTTTTTCTTATTGCCACTATTTGGTATCAACTGAGAGATGACAGTAATTCCAGATTTTCCCTTCTTAAAAAATCCAAATAGAACAAATAAAACTAATAGCTTACCAACAAATAAAATTCATTTAGCAATAATTTTAAAATTAATAAATACAAACATTAAATTAATCTGGTATATATAGTGCACATATAATAATAATTACAAATAAAGCATAAGCAATAAATGGTTTATAACATCTGGAGTAAATTCATGTGTGTGTGTGATTGTTTAGGATGAAGTTGTGTAAATATGTACAAGGGGTAAAAGTGCCTTCTTTAGGGAAAAATCTGGAATTGTATCGATACATTTTCCACAAACGTATATCATGTAAGCACTACATTCTATATACATCATTCACTATACATATTTCAATACAATAAACTTATTCTGCGTGTATGATGAGATACCATCGCTACCCTCTAACCTTGTACTGGCATTACCTTATTTCCAAATATTAAGTTGTAAAACAACATTTTCTGCGGCCAAGACTCTTATTTAGTCTGTTTGCAGTCGGAGGTGGATCATATAGGATCTAGGACCCTCCTGGGGCTCACCCAGCCTCTATAAAATATTATAAAAATAGGGTACCCGAAATAAGGGGGGAAAATCTGGCGGTTGTGCGTGACCTAGGACAAGTTACCTCTTTGCAGAACCGTTGTCCATGAAACAATACAGTCTCTACCAAGTACTGAACCCCGTTCACGGGTTGTAGTGGTACAGGTTTTTTTTTTACTTTTAGTTTTGAAAAATATTTTGTCTACAGTTCTTGAGATTCAGTCAATAATTGTTAAACTGTCTTCTGGCGACGTTTCAAGACTTCACTGTTCACATATTCGTGCCCTAAGAGTGAAAAAATAGGCTCTCGAATTATATTCAATAAAAAAATAGTATAAATAAATATTGTAAACTTATTAATTAAGATTTACAACTATATTAAATAATAAAAGTTAATTCTATGATTCATACATAATGACAAGTAAGTAAATGCAAGCAGAGGAATTGCCTATTAGTAGTACTCAAAGGTCTGAACATAAAATAGAAACTTTTACAAGTAGAATACAATGATTATGCACAAATAGATAAAAAAAATTTAATCTCGAAACAACCTTAACAAAGACACACACATATTATCCCTCGATAAGATTGCCTAGGCACCACATTCCCTCAGACATTAGTAGCCGACACTTTCGTAATAACATCGTAAAACGTTACTTGCTAGTATAAATGTATAGTAGTGTTATAATAAACTAGTACGAAAGTCTTCAAAAACTAATATGCTAACAATTATAATTATTTCCCAGAATTTCGATATTTTATTGTTTAAGAGATCTTTTCTTTGTTTCCTTCCACGATGCAACGAATACGAGAGCGTTGTGGCCATTGTGGCATTGTTCTAAATATAGTATTCGCCTCTATTATAAATCTTATAAACTCAGCTCTTTTTCTTGCTGATTAATGTAGATCTTGACCAAATGCTACCTTGGTGTCTCATTATAGATGTTTTATTAGAAAGTAAAAGCCATTTAATTATAAAATTTTGTCGGATTTAATAAAAAAGAATCCTGTTAAAATAATGATTTTTTTTTCTAGCAGTAAACTACATTAACTTAAAAAACCTAAAAGTATATTTAAATAAAAAAACAAATAAGAATAATATTAATGAAGTGATTTAGATAAACACGGAGAGAGAGAGTAGATTAAAACAACTCAGTTAATTGGGTAACTAGCTCTTCTCGGAATACTTTCATTACTGCAAGCTCAACCCTCGCCTAAGGAAAGAATTTTCTCTCTTAGCAGTTTTTTTTTAATAAAAAAAATTAAACATACTAAAATCTCCATATTCATTAGAACATTTTAAACGTACTTTTATGTACATTCTTTATTTGAACAATAATACATTATAATTAAATATTTGTTTACCTTAAAAAATATATTAAACACAATATTCCTCCTTACTATATATTTAATTTATGGAAAATGGAAGAAAATAAAATTGGGTATCCTGTTCTGTAATGTTATCTACTTGCCGCATAGAAGAAATGATGAAGAAACTATTTGTTTCTTATTGAATTGTTTAAAAACAACATTTAATAAAGAAAAAAAACCTGTACCGCCACAAACCACCAAAGGTCTGGGTTTGAGTACACCGTAGAGACCGTACTAGACACATAGTACATAGTTTTATTTTTGTTACTTTTCATACGCTTCATGATTTGTATTATGAAGCCTTCTGGCCAGATATATATAATGTTTTATTTTCTGTTCATGTTTGTCATTCTAACTTTTTCCCAGAAGAAAGTAAATTTTCTATTCTACATAACAGAGACTGTGCCGTTGTTTCTTGGACAACGGAGGTGATTTGTCCGTGATCACGCTCAACCTCCAGGTTTTCCTCCCTTGTTTTGGGTACCCACTTTATATAGCCTGAATGGGTCCCAGAAGGGTCCTAGGGTTCAGTACATGATAGAGACTGTACTATTTCTTGTACAACGGTTGTGCAGAGACGTGATTTGTCCCAGATTACACTCAAACGCCTGATTTTTTTATTCTTTAGAAAGTAAAACGTTTATTTTAACGTTTAACGTTTAAAATAATCGTGAGTTTTAATTAGTATGAAAAAAAGACTGTTATATAGCTATATATTTCGGTAATCATTTCATCAAGAAATGATTGTTTCAACAAACATTTCGAATTATTGATGATGATATAACCTATAAATAATTAAGTCAACAACACAGTTTGAATAAGGCAGTAATAAAATTATTTATATTTTCAAGAATTTTAAAAAGGATTCAGTATTTTCACCATTTCACCAATCATCACCCGTTTCGATCGACTGAAAAATAAATCCATACTTTAAAACAAGGTTCAATCCAAAAGATCACCTTCATCCATTAAAAATGTGACGAATCAGCAGAAGTAAACTACTTTATTAATTCAGTTTGTTTTAATAAATTTTAATTTAATTGAACAAAGGGTTACCGACCCAAACTCCCGACCAACAATTCTATAATTGTGCAAACCACTCTAGGCGTATTTCTTAAGTCAAATCCAATTTTTTTCGACCCATTTTTATTTTATTCCACCATTAACATTTTTTAATTTATTACACGTCGGTATTATCATTATAAAATAGAGAGATTAATTCGTGGACACTAGCCTTTACAAATATATTTTTATTTTTGATATTATTATTGTTCCTATTTTGTATTTCTCGGCTTGTACCGGATAATTACACCAACCCGGACCAAGGTCAAGGGTATGGTTCATTTAAAAGTTAAATGGGAACATTTAAAAATTTTCTAACGATGCTGGCAGTTCCCAACATAACCGCTTTCTGTACTTCTTCCAGTCCCCTAATTATTTCCAACGTCTTCATTGATGCAATCGTTTTCTGAGGAATTAAACCATTGCTGGATACAATGATCGGGAGTACTTTTACATCCACCAGTCGGTAGAGATGCCTTAATTCCTCGCAGAGCCCTTGGTACTTTCGAATTTTTTCGCTCAATGCTTTAGAAACGTTATCATCAGCTGGAACCCCAACTTGGATGATGATGGCCTTTTTTATTTTTTTGTCTACGAGTAGTATGTCTGGTCTGTTGTGGGGTATATTATGGTCAGTGATCATAGTTTGACCCCAATATAGTTTAATGTCATTTTTTTCTAATATTGCCTGTGGCTGGTATTTGTAAAATGGGTGATGACTGCTTATTAAATTATATTTTTGAGCGAGTGCCTGGTGTATGATCTTTGCAGCATTATTGTGCCTAGTTAGATATTCTTTACCTGCTAATGCTTGGCATCCAGAGGTGACATGTTGAATCGATTCATATGTTGCTTTGCATAGGCGACATCTATCTTCGATTGCTTGGTGCAGAATATGCTTTCTATAGGAATTAGTTGCCATAACCTGTTCCTGTATTGCCAAAAGGAATCCTTCAGTTTCGGGGAACATTTTTCCTGTGGTCAACCAGCGGACTGACGCTTCTAAATTGATCCCCTGAGCATATAAAGAACTGTAAAACCTTCCATGGAGTGGTTTACACTTCCATGATTCTGTAAGGCTCTCCTCAGTTGGGATTGGTGTTGGATCTTGTCGAAGAAAATTCAGTGCTGTGTAGTTGGAGTCGAGGGCTGCAATGGTCGACAGCATCGGTGAACTACTATTCATAAAATAGGTTCTAAGCCTTGCCTCTTGTTCACGGCAGGCTTTCAACAGGCTAATAAGTCCCCTACCTCCAAGTTTTCTGGGCATATATAGTTTTGGCACTGAAGAGTTTGGGTGACGCTGTCTTGATTTAACCATCTGAGTTCTTAAGAAGTGGTCCATTTTTTCCAAGTCCAACCATTTTACAAAAGTATATGTAACCGAAGGAACAGCCCAGGTATTCAAAGCTTTTACCAGATTCCCTGCTAATAAATTAGTTTTTAATAGTTTTCTGACTCGGTTCTTAAATTCCTCTTCAAAGGTTTCTTTGACCTCTTTTTTGAATTTAAGCAGCTGTGAGATACCAAGATACTTGTAGGAGCCTGTAACCTGAAGTTGCTTAATGATGTCACTATTGGAGAGTTCAATGTTAGCTGAATCCTTGTATTTTCCTCTGTGTATATTAAGGGTTGCACATTTTTCAGCTCCTAGCTTCATCCCAATATCTTCTATGAATGAACTTACTAATTCAAGAAGAGTTCTCATCTCCCTCTCATTGCAAAAAGCTTTATTATTGTCTATATTTTCTTCTCGCATTTGCGGGTTCAAAACAGAGATGGGGGACAAGTCCAACCATCTGCAGTTATTATTTTTGGTTTTTATATTTTCCATCTCTAAATATTCAGAAATTTTCTAACGATCCTGGCTGTGTCTAGGATAACTGCCTGTTGAGCCTCCTTTAAAACCTCGACCGGAATTCCCAGCTTGTCAATGCCCTCCACCGTGGATTTAGGAACCAATCCATTCGTGGAGATTATAATAGGTGTTACCACCACTCTTTCCATATCGTATAGCTCTTTTAGCTCAGCCGCAAGTTCCTGATACTTCCGAAGTTTCTCTCCAATAGTTGAGTTCACATTATTGTCGTTAGGGATCGCAATATCAATTATACTTGCTTTCCTCTCACTCGACTTTATAAGGAGGATATCCGGCCTATTATGATGCACAGTGTGGTCCGTTATAATGGACTCATCCCAATATAGCTTAAGGGGACCTTTTTGTAGTAGTCTATTGGGTTGATACTTATAATATGGTGCCTTTACATCTAGAAGGTTGTATTTCACCGCCAGGGCTTGATGCAAAATGTTGGCCACATTGTTATGCCTCTGAAGATATTCAGTGCCAGCCAACACTCCACATCCACCAGTGATGTGTTGGATTGACTCTAATGTAGCCGAACATAGGCGACATTTATCTGGTGTTGATGTGTCTTTTAAAACATGCCTTCTATATGATCTGGTGGCGATAACTTGGTCTTGAATAGCGATAACAAACCCCTCTGTCTCGGAGAATATCTTGCCAGCCTTTAACCAGTCAACTGACATCTCCTTGTCAATGGAGCTATCATTTAATTTGTGATAGAATCTACCATGTAAAGACTTTGTTTTCCATTCCGTCAACCGTTCATTTTCTGTAAGAACTACTGATTCCACATCTCTTGTTAGATTTAGTGCAGTTAGACCAGAATCCAACCTTGAAATAGTGACATGAACTCCATCTGTTTTTGTGAGGAAATATCGGCGTAGGGCCACTTCCTGCTTGCGGCAAGCTTCTTCGATATTTATCAAGCCACGTCCCCCTTCTCTCCTGGGCAAGTACAGGCGAGCTTTCGATGTTATTGGGTGGCGGGCCCGTTCTTGTGTGAGAGTTGTTCTCACAAGACGATCCATCTCCTGTAGGCTGGTGGTTGACCATTGCAATATCCCAAAGCTATAACTGAGAGCAGGTATAGCCCAGGTGTTTATGGCCTTGATTTTTCTTTTTCCAGTTAGCTGGGTTTTAAGGCCTTTTCGTAACCTAATTTTGAGGATTGCTAGAAGCTCTTGTTGCATGTCTTTTCGGGCAATTTTAAGATGCTGATGCATTCCTAAATACTTATATAATTTATTGGCTTCAAGTTCCTTGATGTATTCTTCCTCATTGATCAGGATATTGGGCTTGCTAACGACTTTCCTCTTGGTTACATGGAGCACTGCACACTTGTCGAGGCCGATTGACATTCCTATGTTTCTAGTATAACATGTTACGACCTCAACCATGCTTTGTAGCTGGTCTTTGTTTTTAGCATACAGTTTGAGATCGTCCATGTACCAGCTGTGGCTGATTGCGGTCGCTTCGTCGTTGATGATCAGCTTATATCCCTCCTTATTCTTTCGAAGGATCCTGCTTAGTGGGAACAACGCCATGCAGAACCACAGTGGGCTAAGACAATCCCCTTGGTATATTCCTCTCATTATTCTTATTTGGTTGGCCGTACTGATAGCTCCGATTTTCAGCTTAGTTTTCCATCCGGATATTAGGTTTGAAAGTAGCCTGCTTACTTTTGGCTGAATCTTGTAAATATCCAGTACCTTTAAAAGCCAGCTATGCGGAACAGAATCAAAAGCTTTTCTATAATCGATCCAGGCCATAGAGAGGTTTCGCTGTTTTTTCGCAACTTGGGCAGCAATAAATGTATCTATTACTAAGAGTTCTTTACAACCCCTAGCTCTTTTCTTGCACCCCAGTTGTTCAGTGGGTATCATCTTCTCATTGTCGAGATGCTCATAAACCTTCGTTGCCAAGATTGAGGTCAGAATTTTATATAGCCTATTTAAGCATGTTATTGGCCGGAGGTCTTCAGGACTTAAGTTTATTATTGTTTTTATTATTATTATTATTATTTGCGTATATTCCCCTCTGACGAGAGCGCTGAAACCACAATGATCTAGCTTTTGGTGCTGACTTTTTTCTTCTTTTTGTCTTCCCAAAACCTTTTCATTTTTTCAATTTGAGCCTTCTTCTGTTCATCTGTCCATTTACGCCTGCTTAGTGTAGGTTGTGATATAACTTCAAGTTTCTGGTTCATAATTTTGTCTCTACAGGTTTTACGATCTTGAATGTCTTCTATGGTCGTGTTTGATCTTCTCAAGTCTTCTGTGGTTTCTTTATATCAGGAACTGCCTAATTACGATGTAGAGACTATACTGAATATTCTTTTAGTCAGCCTGCTATCGTTCATTCTGGAGATATGTGCAACAAATTTCTGCGATTTCTGATGACTGGAGTGATGGTTTTAGTGTGTCTGTATAGTTATTCTGTAGGTCTTTTTTTGCCAGAAATTGTCTCTAAAAACTGCGCCGTGAATTTTTCTCAGGATTTTCCTTTCTTGTTTTTCGATCTCTTTAATTTTCGTCCTTCCTTTGATGCTTGTGGTTTCCGATGCGTATAGAGCTTCCGGTAGAACTACTTTGTTGTAGTGTCGTCATTTTGCGGCCGTAGAGATCCATTTTTGATTGTAGTGCGACCAGGTGAGTTTATAGGCTTTCTGTAACTTTGAATCTCTTTCTTCATTTGATTTTGTATTCAGGCCAGGTTTTTGCATGATTTCTCCTAAATATTTTAATTCATTGACTTGTACAAATTTTCCGTATATTGTTGTTAGCGGGAATTGATTAAACAAAATCTAATGATTTTGTATCAAAAAATTGTGTTTTCTTATATGAGATTTGAAATACTGTTTTAATGGCGATCTCGTGGATTTTTTTCTAGAGAGTGTTACTATTATTGTTATTATAATAATATTACCAGGTAACAAGTTGTTGCTTAAATATCTGCTAAACTAACCGTGTAATTTAAACAACTATGTGCCTCGATCTAATTAGAAGGCTTTATAATCTAATTATCTTATCACGTTTAAGCTTATTATTTATTAAATGTTTTAGGAAAATAGCATGCTAATGTCAACTGAATGCGGCGGGAAAGGTCAGGTGCTGTGAAGGAAAGGGTTGGAGGGAAGAGGCACTGCCGACTAAATTATGCAATGTAAACAGCTCCTCGTTGGCCTGAATGTTAATTCGGTTTTTAGGCACTAGAGGGCGTGGCTGTAATGCAGGTACACGGTTTCCGCTCTAGGCCTCTTTGATTAACCTAATGGCTTCGATACGGGTTGCCGTACTTCATCTGCTTCACTATAGAAGCTGTTCAGATCTCCTTCTTTTTTTCTGTGAATTATGAAAAAAATCCTTTGAAAGGGTAGTCTTTCTAGAAAAAGAACCCTTTAAAACGCCCTATTATGAAAAATTTGATGGATTGCGCATTATATAGTAAGTAACATCGCAATACTGACGAACTTTTATCTGATTGCCTGAATCTTCTACACAAAAATCTTTTCGAAATTCGAGGTGAAGCAGTTCCGCAGTTTGTCGCTTCGAGTTAAGCCAGAACAAATTTTAACTTTTCATTCGTTTCCTTTTCAACAGTTTTGAAAAATAAAATAAATAAATTTGATCAAAACAATCTATTAAAAGTATGTATCCCCATAAGGAGTATCCCTGCGCAGACCACCCTGAGGATCACGCAGCTTCATGTACCGGAAGTGCGCTTGGTGAAATCACCATCTTGGTAAATCTTTGATTTGGAAACAGTACGGTCGCAACCATGTAAAGAACTAAAACCTAAATGTTATAGTGGTAATAGGTCTTTTAGTATGATTTAATACTGGCTTTCACATAAGATATAATATAAATAAATTTCAAAAGTTAATTTTTTTATAACATATAATAAAATATTTTTTTCTTTATTAGTAATTGGTTTTGAAATTTCCTCACATACCGTTCCCCAATATACATTCCTCCAAACATTTCCTGTCCAAATAATGCAATAAAATATTTGGGTATTGTATTGCCAAAGTTCACGATACTGAACCTAGTAACGTTGTGCCGACCAATGAGCTGTACATTCTCCTTTTAGTTTCTAGAGATCCTTTTTGTTCCATAACATAACGTTTAGAAGAACTGCCACCTTTTTACCATTAGTACTATTGTTTTCATTATCTTCTGATAATAATTATATTGTTGTATAATTTAGATAAACTAATAGAAATGTCGGAGCCGGAGACTATTGGCACATGACGTCAGAGCAGATGACAGTCGGAAGACTGTAAAATAATTAACTAGAGCAAGGTTAATTGGTGAGAGCAATCAACTCTAATGCAACTAATCGGCTCTAATTAGTTACAATTGAGCAGTACCGTCAACAGCACTGCAACCTAACAGACGCACTGCGTTCCATTACTCTTATAATAAATTTTACATTCGATCCCGTCGTATGGATTTCATTGGGCCTAGGTCCTCTAGTGAGCTTTGAATAAATCCTCGCTTCTAAAAATACCATACTAAACATATATAATAAACTATTGCAATCAACAACCCTAAATTCCGACTAATAAAACGTATATTAGATATCAATTTATGTGTTAGTATCAAATATATAGATATATGTATACATATATAAATACATTTTCGACACTAACACATTGGAGGATTGTGTTGAGATAAAAGATCAAAGCATTTTTATCACATTTTTTTTCTAATTCTCACTCCAATAAACAATAATTAATTAACTAAACAATAATTAATTATCTAAACAATATTATTGAAGCAATTGAATAAAGGCTGCTATGGAGAATAATCATCCACAAACCTAAGGGAAATATTTTTTTGGAAAACTGGTAATTTAAAATCATTCATTTCAGATAAATAAAGTACCATTGGCCTAGAAATGATCTATATATTGACTCCACTAATTCAAAATCACGCAAACGTAAATTAAATGTTTAAACAGGGTATAAAATCGTTGAGCAGAGATCTGAGATTGCAGAGGCCGATATACTAGCGACAATACGGACAAGCCAGACTGAACTTACTCCAAGAACTGAGGAAGCAAGTTGGTTGAGTGAATTTAGTTGTTATCCAGACTCTCGTCATGTAAGGTTTCCGCGCCGATGGGCTTGCGGAATTCCCCGGGTTTGATAAAGCAGGGGAAGTTATTCAATCCGACCGGTGGAAATCAGAGTCAACTCCTTCGTAAAGTTTTATTCTTCCGTTGACTACCTTCACAAGAGCTAACATCAGAGGTTAATGTTTAAGATACGGAAGTTAATACTATTTTTATTATATTTAATCTTCACTGATCTATCGTGAATCTGACGGAATATATAGTTCTATGACGGATAAAATATATTGGTAAACTCTATAAGAAGGTGACTGCTACAACATAAAAATTAACTATTACTTACTAACAAAATTATTAAATACTAGATGCTACTAAAATCTACAGTAACTTACTTACTTACAGTAAGTTACAACAAAATGGGTAAAGAAGAGCTAGTGCAAAAGATCCCACTAGCTCGTAATAACATAATTAAGAAGAACTACAAAAAATTGCATGACTCACTTGCTAGCATCCTAACGTACTGAAATACACATTGATAAAGAATCCGTCAAGGAGACTGAAACGTCTCTGGTGCATGGATCTACTACACAGAGATCAAACGCTAGAAGTTCCTGGGAGATTTCCGCATTTATGCTTCCACGGGAATTCATAAGAGGAGGTTTACAAAAGAAGAGGACACGTGCAATATTTCCAAAACGGCATTTGTGGAATATTCAAAAATAAAAGTTTTATTATTATTATTTACATCACATATATAAAATAAAATATTAATCAAGATCATTAAATCTTTTTAATAACAATGGAGAGCTTACTTCAATATAGCTAATCAGATGATGCAAGTGGGAGTCGTAAATTTTACTTATCCAGGTATACTAGGATATTAGCTCCATTTTATGTCCCCTCCGAAAGATGGCATAACCAATGATATCTTACTACTATAAATAAACAGGTTTTGATAAAAAATTCGTAAGCACTAAACGTACAAAGCCATACTTAATTCTAGCTTTGAAAAAAATATCACCTTAGCCCTTTCTCATACTCTCATGCTCCCATCATCCCATAATCCCAGTAAACACTCCCTTAACTTATTCTAGTTGTATCGACGCTAACAAAATCATAAACACTTTTTGCACCAGCCCATTTATTCCTTCATAATTATTTGTATTCCTTTCTTTAGCTACTTCTTCCAGCAGCCTTCATTTAGTTGATTTTTTGTTTGGAATATAATAAAATAAGAGTCGTAGATCTTTCTGATTAAAGTTGTATTAGTATTATTGGAGTAAAACACTTATCTTTTAGTATGAGTGCCATATTATTATAATTTTTTTTAATAATTACATAAATGAAAAAGTGAAATTTAACTTTAGCTAAGAAAAAATAATGTATTTAGTAATAGGCATATAAACTCAGGCAGACATACAACTGAAATATTTTTGCAAACTGTTGAAGTTTTCATAACCATCCTTGTAGTCTATGGAAGTCAGTATAATTCTCGGGAGGACAATGAGAAACAGCAGAAGAATGGAACACAGACAGGAGACATCCGTAACGCATAGAGATGACGCCTTGACTGAAGTATTTTAAGCAGAAATATCCAGTCTAGAAAAGGTAGACTGAGCTAGAGTGCGTTGAAAATAAACCTTCAACTAAGGTTTGCACTCTATTCTCTTCATATGTTTATATATATTTTTTAAATATTATTTAAGCAAATATGACAAAGCGGTTGGGTAAAACATTAGTATTAAATTTACATTATATATAAGTGCACTGTCAATAATAATAATACATCATATGATCAGTGGAAAAAAAAGTTTATGTGATTTTGACAGTTAGGGGTTCATAAAAAAGCTGTGAGATCTATTGTTACCAAATTTTGATACTTATGAAAAACTAAACATTATTTTTAATTATTGAGTCAAAATTTACTTTTAACCTTTTATGTGAAACATAAAAAAAAAAAAAAAATACAATGTAAAACTAATTTAAGAATACATTTTGAATGAACGTAGTTGACCTTGATGAAATATGTGGAACAGGCCCTGTGCGACAGCTCTGAAGAAGACCTACATAGTAGGTCGAAACGTTGGCTACTGAATAAATACTTCTAGATATTCAGAGAAATTTATTGACCTCTACCCGGACCATTTTCTTCAACATAATTTAAGAATATATTGTTGCTGACAGCCTTTTAGTGATTATGTTACGTTACTAATGTTATGGATACTAAACAAAACTCTAAACGAAATTATTATGTTTACATCATAATAATAAAACCGTTTCATATCAATGATTAACTAATAGATACTCTGGTAAATATTAGCTAAAACTGATATAAATAAAAGGTATTTAATATTTTAGAAATGAAGAAAACCACTTAAGCTTGCTTTTTTTAAATAACTGACTCTTTATGCATGAACCTTTTTAAGAGACATTCATTTCAAAGGGTTCCTAGATAACATCTTATTCATATAAAGAGTTGGGACATCAAATACTTTTTAGTATTGATTTTTATTTTTTCCTCTCACCAAAAATGTTATATTGAAGACGCTCTTCTAAATATTGACAATTCTAAAGGAAAATACGAACATTTTAACAATCTTTCACGAAACTAAACGATTTATTTTACTAATTTTAAGTATATGTCAATTGTATATTTTATTTGCGATAAAGACCTATTTTACAACTTATAGAATTGTTCATATAATTAGCGATGTATCTTAACGTTTTAATAGAGAGTCCCCAATGCTATTCTATATATCAAAGTTGAGTATATATAATATAATTATTCAAAGTATTTAGTACCACCTCTCACGAGCCTGTTTAAAATGTGAGTCGCAAGTTCTTGTTTTGAGATATTAAATATATTGCATTAAATAAATTAATGAAATTTATTATCATTTTAGGTTTATTTTATAAATAAAAAAAAAATGTATAGTTTATAAGAACAGTATACTGATTTTATTTCACTTCATTCTCTGTTCTGTATTGAATTAACAGCCCTAATGTTGAAACGTTGGCTGCATCCCATTTCGATGCATTCCATTTTTTTCATTCAAACTTTTCCTGAATTATCTAAGCACGTGTAATGGCTAAGATAATTAAGGAAAAGTGGCTTTGTGATTTGTCAAATTTAAAAAATATTTAAAACGTAATTGATTGAGCACGACCAAAACAAAAAAAATGTATTTCATCGTTCTGCTACTAGCCAACGCTGATAATACTATATATATAATTATATTTGAATTGTAAATTGTAATTTATTATTTAAATAAATATGTAACTATGTCTTAATTCTTTTGTACCAAAGAAATACCTACAATAGTTTAAGCAATTTTTTAAAATCATTAACAATGGCTAAGTAAATAATAAAAATCAATGGCTGTGATGGATGCCTTAATTACATAATATTTTATTACTTAGGATTAGGGATTGTGGTTGACTTTAACAACTTTTAGTAATGTGTTCCTGGAAAATTATCAGGATCAATGCAATTACGGGAATTTATGAAGTTTACAGGAAAGTAATTTTAGAGGGAGAGTTTTAAACTCCATTTTCATCGAAACCCGCAAACATTATAAAATTATTATGAGGAGTATTTTAAAACGGAAATTTCTTAGTAAAAAAAAATTATTTTTTTGCACCTGCTCAGGTATAATTTTCACTTTTTCATTTCATTTTTTTTAACCTTTTAGCTGATTACAAAAAAAAATTGTTGATGATGGTACCTTTTTATGGGATTATTTGGTAATTATTAAATTCTAGTAAAAACGTTTATAAAACCCGTACTGCGTAATATATATTTTAGAAATTTACAGCAGTATTTTTTATTTTTAAAAATGAGATGGTTATAAGATTGTGAAACTCATATATTTTTCTTAATTTTATTAATTTGTAATACTAATGTATTTTTTTATTGATAAAGATATTGATAAAATGGTAATATTAAAAATCGAACAAAATAAATGGAACAAAAAAAAAACCTGTACCACTAAAATCCAACAAGAGTATTGGTTTTAATGCTTCGCGGGGACTGAAAATCGCGTTTTTATAATAACAAAATTCAAAGTGAAATTAGTGAACTTCTGTTGCTTACAATGATTAGTTAACAGATTTTAATGAGCTGTTATTAATCTCATCAAAACACATAGTGCTGCAGGGATATAATACAGCAAAACTTGGTTAATCACAAGGGACATATGCTCTTACAAGAAGACACCAGACCTCATATTTCAAGGCAGGCTATGAATAAACTAAACGAGCTGAGTAACGAAGTCCTCCAAAACCACCCTTATTCGCCAGACTTATCTCCAACAGATTTCCATCTGTCCAGAAATTTGGACAACTTCAGGGTAAAAGTTTTGAAAACTATTCAAAGACAAAAACGCATTTTCAGACTTCATTTTTACCGCATAATCCTGAATTTTTCATTTTGGGGATTGAAAAATTGATAGAACGTAAGGAAAAATGTATAGAAAATGAGGGTAAATATTTTTAAAACTGTGATTTTATTTCATAAAGTTGTTTATATTAATAATTTTTCCTTTGAAAATGGGCATTTCATACGTAACGACCCAAAAGCGAGGATAGGGCGATTAATGTTTCCTAAAGGGTTAATACATTTACATTTTATACATATAAATATGTATATGTATTCTTGGTCATTAATGACCTTTTCACAAGAATTTTATCGACCCCGATGACCAGAATCAGTGGTTACCCCATCGCAAGCAAGAAAACGACAGAGGGGAGAGAGGACAGGGTTCATAAACATTACTTGTTGACTCCCAGGCCAAGATTTACATTTAAATGCTTTTTTTTTCCCACTCCCAAGAGGGCGGACTCAATTTACATCCTTCAGATGGCGCTGTCACAAATTTCCACGCTGAGCTGCCTCCTTGATTGAGGCCTAGTCTTTGATACAAAGTGGCAGCGACAATGCTATCTTACAATGGGGTTGCAATCAAAAACGAAAATGGCGAAAGACATACCAAAATAAAAATTGTATACTGAAAAATTTCAATAAGAATGTGACAATCGCAATCGATTTGAAAGATTAGGGTGGAGATCAGAGAATGAGATAAGTAAATGACATACAAAATAATATAATATAAAAAATATATATAATAAAACTAATAATAATGGAATTCATTGATTCCAAAATGTGTCAATGATTTAAGGGAGATTGCCTTGGTGAGTTTTCTTACTGTCAGGTTTACACCTTTCAGCAGTTTCGACCTGAAAATCTGAAGGAATAAGTTTTTAAGTTAAGTTACAAAAAACCGTTCCTGTAGTCGTGAAAAAAGGTTGGTGTAACGTTTAGGCGGTCCTGTAAAATCGGTTTTACATGACTGTTTTCAGTAGATGATATAGGAGAAAAATATATACGACCTAACCAACGTCGAAAAATATATATATATATATATATATATATATATATATATATATATATATATATATATATATACATGGAGTTTTTTTACAACTTAAAGAGTCATATCCCCAATACCCAAAAGCCACTGCTCTCTGTCCACCCAATCTGGCTGCCATGCATTCCTCTACGTCCTCTAACCATTTTTTCTTTGGTCTTTCACGCTTTCTTCTTTCAGGTGACAAAATTCTTAATGTCCTCCAAGCAGCACTAGACTTTTGCCCATCAATATAAGTGTCCACATACTTGCAGGTTTTTCCCAATAGGTAACTACGGCCTTCCTTCGAATACTCTTTACCTTTTTACAGGCATTTTTATATTCCCTCAGATCCTTCTCATTTTTAGAGTTCAGCCATTTATTGTATAAACGTTTTTTCTCTTGGACAGCCACCTCAGCAACCTTATTCCACTAAGGTTTGTTTACCCTCTAACCTCTTTCCTTTCCTCTCCGATGGCTTCTAAAGCTGCGGCATATACACTTTACTATATTCTCATAATATAGTCGATCATTCAAACCTCTCTCATCATTCCATTTCTCCATTAGTCGGTTTTGGAACAGTCCTTTTACCGATTCTTGATTTGTCTTACTCTCAATTGAGTATCGAATTGCTTTTCAAGAGTCTGAATTTCCTCTGGATTCTGGCGAGTTTCTAAGAAGATTGTGAGATTTAAAATTTATTATACTCTTTAAGAGAAAGTGATCCGAACCACATTCGGACCCTCTCATCACTCTACAACATCGTTCACCTTTATCCTAGCGGTGCGCCTGAGTATTATTTAATCTATGATGGATTTTATGCCTTTTGTCGAAAATATATATAAGATAAAAAAAATAAAGAACTTAGAGACCTGCATAAAGATCCCGATTTAGTCTCATATATAAAAAAGGGAGAATAATATGGTTAGTTCAGGAAATGGATCAGGAAAGACTACAAAGGAAGATAATGGAGGTAGGCGCTGACGGTATAAGAGGAAGAAGCAGACCCAGGCTACGGTGGCTTGAAGCTGTGGAGGCTGGCATACAGCTTCTGGGAGTGAGAAGATGGAGAAGAGTTGCAGAGGATCGCTCTGAGTGGATGAGAGTCGTTGAGGAGGCCAGGGTCCTTCATGGGCCATAGGGCCGTCAGAGATAGAGATAGATATAGAGGTGAGTCACTACGCCATTGGTTATCCTGGTGTCCCAAAGGGCCCGTGAAAGACCGAAAAATAACCGACGTAAACAAATAATTAATTATGAAAAATAATTAGAATAAAATGCAGAATCTGAATTACTTATTTGAGAATAATCTAAATTAAATAAAAAAAACCGATGGAATCTTATGGAATGGTGTATTGTAAAATGTTTTCAGCTTAATTATTTAAACCATAAACAAGCGATAAAATATCATTAGCAATTTTATAATTTCTATAAAGCCGCATATTTTTTTTTAATTCAGGGTTTATCTAAAAAAAATAAAATGATAAATTTTCATTTGAAACACCCAAAATTAGTCTCGTAAAAATTTATTTGGGATTCTCAGTAGAATGCAATTCAAAAAGCTATAACATACAACATTACATCCCGAAAAATTTCTGACCAGCCATTGCCAATATCTGATCATATTACAACATAATATAACAACAGATGTTGCAAAATAAAATAAGTAATAATGTAATGATTGTTAAAGTTGAATTCAAAGAGTCAAATGATTGAATTTATGAATTTCGTCAGATAGAGCGAGGGAGGCTCTGTGATTTTATAACATTGTCGCTTAAACTTTCAAACTTATCGTTAGGTCATACCTACATTTATGATATATATATATATACATATATATTATACATAAATATATATTGGAACCAAAAATAAAAGATAATGAATTGAATGACATTGATATTGTATATAAGTGTGGAATATTATTATATTTTCAATTTTTAATTCCTTTAGACTCTGACAATATATCAAATCATTGTGCTGCACTAGTCCTGTCTGTAACTAGTTACTACGAATTCGAATTATAAAATTCATGACGGTCGAAATGATAACTGCTATAATTTGATGTAATTTATGATTATTATTCCTCTTTAATTCTTCTTTCAGATCTTGGTCCTGATAATTGAAGAACATCTCTTCTTTCTTATTATATTTCTTAATATATAAAACACTCAAATGATTGTATAATTATTTAAAATGTGTAAAGTATGAAAGCATTAATTACAACATAGAATACATTTAAAAAAAATTAAACTTGTTAAAAAAACCAGTACCATTACGACTCATACAGAGTCTTCGGGTACGTGGTAGAGACTGTGCTGGTTCTAGGACAGTACTAATGCTACTAATACTAATGATGAGTCCGAGATCACGCTCAACCTTCTATTTTGGGTACCCACTTTATAGAAGCTGGGTGAGCCCTATGGGAGTTTTCAGATTCCAAAGGACCCATAGCGGCTGTTAACAGATTAAATATATAATCTGCCATAGCCGGAATTGAACCCATGACCTTCGCCACGGCAACTCTGACTGCTGTGCCAACAACAGCTGACCGCTACGTAACATTATTGACTTTTTAGTTATAATGATGTTGCTAATACATTTTGAATAGGTAATCTGATCCAAACATACTCCAACTCGGTGAATATTTTTGTCAATATTATCATATCCGAGGAAAACATTTGCATTTAACGAAAAAGTTAAATTCTACACGAAAATATAATAATATTATTAACAAATAAAAGAGGGCAAGAGGTTGCGGCATGAAAAGGGGCATTGAGCTAGAAAATAATCCGTATTCAACCGTAAACACGACACAAACAGAAAAAGAATCAGTGCGCCTAAAGAGGATCTTATTGGATTATAGGATTTGTCGGGCACGAACCACGTGTCGGGAGTCACAAACAGAATAAATATATATATATTGTGAGGGCGGTTATCGATTCCTATTCTGACTGATGTTGACAATAGGCTCTCGTTAGAGTCGTAGCCATAGCGATGCTATAATTGGAAAGGAGTTCCCCCAACCTCTGTAATTGGGGCTGAGTAATCCTGTGGGGTCTTCTAGAATCTGGGGGAATTAGACTACGGGTCATTGGGGTCGGGGAGATAGAAGTTGAGGGGAGGGAGATAGGCCGGCTACGAGATGGTTCCGATGGAAGCCTTCTTGGGGAGGAACCGGCGAGATAGGCATCTCCTTTATGCTGACATCCGAACTGACGAAGTTACTGATAGTGCAAAGTCCAGGAGCAAAGTCCTTTAGCCAAGATATCTGCTGAGTTACTAAACGAGGTAAGCTCCCTAGTCTTTGGAAATATTCTAGCTTCAAGACTAAAGCTGCTGAATTATCACGGCCATGAATTGACTATTTACAACCATACCTCTTCTGTAATCCCTAAAGGAAAGCAGTGGCGACGGGTTCAAGTCCATATTTTGTAAAATGAACATTTTCATTAACTGACCGAATATAATTTATTTCATTTTTAATAAATTAATTGACGCCTTTAGGATCAAAAGCAGGTAACTCCAAATTTCAAAAATTTACTTTATGAACGCCTCAATTATTCTTAATAGTGAAGCGACAAGATAAAAATATGTAACAAATTATTTTAACTTATAGGAAAACTAAACAGGAATAATGAGCAAACTTAGATATCCTCCTTATTATTAATATTATCCTCTTTACTTAGCTTTAGTTTTTCATTCATTTTCGAAGAAAATAATTTTTTTTAAATGAAAACAAAAATAATTAACCTTTAAAAAACATCAACCTAAAAGAGTAGTAATTATAGAAATAATAATTATACTATTTTATATTATATAAAATAACAGCCTGTTTTTTTCGTTAGTAATCAGCGATCAAAAACTGCTCTATCAATCTTTACCAAATTTTAATTAAACTTGATATTTTTTACTCAAAATTCAAAAATATACACTTTCCGCTTATGTGCATATAAATATACACATAAACATACGTATACAGATTCATATACTGATAATCGTTGGAAAGGAAATTAAAATTCCTATATAAAAAAAAAACTATTAAAATCGGACTACTATTGGCAAAGGCACGTGATAGATATCATTTTTTTATTATCTTACTCCTCTAGGCCTGATAAAGTATGGTACATAACCATGCAACATACCATTGGGTGGGTATTATCATTGTACTCTAATGTCATTGGAAACAATGACATTAGGTTCAGGTTTTACATGATAACTTGACATTATGACAGGTTCAGGTTTTTACGGTTCTATGCGTATTTTAGTTCATTCGTTTTAAAAAACAACGGATTTTTCACAACCGGTCTGTGGGGTGACATGTGGTCTAGCGATTAGAGTAACAAACTACTAAGCCCAAGATCGCGAGTTCGTAGCCCGGCAGGTGGCTCTAAGATTTTTTAGGGGAGTAAAAAATCCTTGGTTAGGCCGTCCTTCGAACGGACGTTAAACGGGGGTCCCGAGCCTGTACGATGTTAGGTACTCGCTAAAAACCCTATCCTAATTAAACTTGGATAGGCAAAATTTAGGGCTCCCACTGTAGCATCTTCCGATTAGCCATAGCAGCATAAAGTGACGTTAAACAAACAAACAAGCGGCCGGTCTCTTTGTCAATTTGTATTCTATTTAAACATTCAAATACAGTAACACATTGTTGCTGGAAACATAAACTTAAGGGGATATGCATTATGAGACAATGTACTGAAAACGATGGTAATAGGCGCTTGAAAAAAGTTCAATAAAGTATACCTATGGACAGATAAATTAAATGTGGGGAATACAAATTCTTGAACAGTTTCAAGAACTTTCGTTCATTGTCAACTAATGTTAACAATAAAATTTACTAAACATCAAAGATTCATAGCTATCTACTAGATCAGACGAAAGATGAATCTTCAGAAATAATAGAAAAAAAACACAATAGTTTTTGGCAAAGAAAAGTAGAAATATAAGTGACCAAACGTAACAAAGAAAGCTGTCCTAGAACTATTCTCCTATGGAGTTCCAGGTTAGATTAATAAGCTTAGAGGGTAAGAAAAATATCTTTCTTCTGGTTCTCCGTTTACCTAATTCGACTTGAGGAGAGAAACGCATTGACTACTAGTGGTGTGAGATTAAATACAATCTAATATTATCGTTCTAAAATTATAAGAACTCTAAACAATACTGCGTGCTTTCTTATGATCCTCTCCTGTACCTGAAGGGACCCTACAGAAGAGGCGTAAAACTTGTAAGGAATACAAGGCCAAATCAAACAAGATAAGATGAAGACCAAACCTAGTGTAGAGTTACCTCCAATCAGCACCTTCCAGACGCAGGCTGACTCCTGATTGGTCGAGGGCTCTTTGCCAACTCCAACACATCTACCGAGGGTTCAGGAGTCAAAAGAAGGTTTCTGTTCAATCCCTTCCGAGTTGGATACTAATCGCATCAAGTGTACCTCACGCAATAGTTCATAGACTTGTTTACAGATTTTATAATAAACGGGCTCAGCTAATGTTTCTAATCAGGATTCAACCAAATCAAAGAAGATTTTATGCCCCTTTCCTGAGGAATCGTCATGCTTGAATTAAGTCTTACTAAAGTAAACAGTTATATTATACACTTGGTCAAGAGGTATTCCTCAATACTTATCTTCATCACTACAACAAACTAAAAATCAATTATACCACTTTTCATGTATTTGTTGAATGTAGGTCTTTTCTCTATTATAATAAGCTCCCATATTTTCTCCCAAAATCTAAAAACATAATTTATAAAACTATAATCCTTCTAACATGACCGCTAACGCTGAATAATCAACAAGGTCATATGGTATATGAAAATAAGGTGTAGCGTAGAATTTTCAGTCATTAGATACAGTAGAGGTGGTTGAGGTGGGCTTGTAAAGTTGTTGAGGTTAGTAGCGAACGAATTTCCAAAAACTTAATAGGTGTGAAGATTCTGTTAAAAATCTTACTATCTAAGATGATCTTAGTGTTTGGGAACTTAGTTTGTTTCGTTTTACATCATTTTATGTCCGTGTCTAATCGAAAAATGCTACATTGGAAAAATAAAATATCTTGAATTTTTCCTATCCAAGTTTAATCAGAGTCCAGTACCTGGAGTTTAACCAGGAGTGCCTGTCATCGGAACCACAGTCTCGGAACCCTCATTTTATGTCCCTTCTGAAGGACGACATAACCAAGGATTTTTTACCCTCTTTAAAAAAAACCTAGGGCCACCTGTCTTGCTGCGAACCCGCGACCTTCGGCATAGGAGGTTGTTATGCTACCCACAACACCAAAGGTGAACCACAGTTTCGAGTCCTTTCTGGGGAACAATTACATAGCGGATTTCAATTAGAGACAGATTGTTTTTAGTTTTTTTTCAAACCGCATAGAAGCCGGGTTAGTTAGATTCTAGGGTTTATAATTAATATGCTAATCCAATACTTTAGTAAACTAAACTTCATTGTTAACAATTAAAATAATTAAGTGCACTCCATGCACTGAATCAATCAATCAATCTAATCACTAAGTAACTATCAATCATCTATCTATTAATCACAAACTGTCCAACTGTCCGCCCCGACACGTCCTACACAAACTGATCATGAGATAAGGATGGGAAGGCAGAAGATACCAGAGCTTGAACGGTGGAAGATGGCTAAGAAATGAAGAAAAATTGGAGCAGCCAATGAGAATGCGGCTAACCGACCAGAAGAGCCAATCGCATTGGCGGTAATTTAGGGCCCTCTACTTAGCACACCTAAACAATGAGGACCTGTTAGATTCTCTTCACTCTACGATCGAGTTTAATCCTGTTTTTTTTTATCTCAATTTAATAATACAAATATAATGTTAGGCACACTGAAGCATTAGGAACAGGTCTTCCACAACTAACAGTAAATTACAATTTATAAATTATTATTTCATTAAAAAACACATTTTTTAAAGCAGTTTCTCTAAATAACCATTAGACCCATCATGACTTATGGAGCAGAGCTTTGAGGCTCCACTAAGCCATCGAATTCCTCTTATTCAATCCTTACAATTCAAAAACCTCAATGCTCCTTATTTTATTACAAACAAAGAAATCCATAAAGACCTTAATGTCTCATATCTTACTCATTTGGACCGAACCCGATATAAATCTTTTCATGACAAACATCCTTTTATTCCCACTCAAACCCACTAGTTTCAAACGTAGCAACCTCTATAATTCCAGATATTCCACCGAGGGGTCTGAAAAGATGATGGCCTCGTGACTTTCTAAGTCAAATTTGTTATTTGAATACTACCACTGGGTAGTTCTTCTTCTAGTCTTTATCCGTGCCATTATATATCAATCCTGTCATTTACTAAAGTATATTTTTCAGCACATTCCTCTTTGCGTTTATTGCTTTGTTTAAAAAATAGCTGAATCATACACAATTTATATTCTACAATAATTTAAAACAAATTATAGACAATTTTCAGCTTAACAAAAAAAAATTCATACAATTAAAAAAAAAAGCGAGTATTTGAGTCGTCTCGTTCCAAACCCATTGAACATTTTTCACAAGGGCAAAAAAACTCGAATGATTTAATTTCTTCCAAGTATAGAAAAATAGGTAAACCCAATTAATATCTTTAATACACTGTTCAGTTACATAAATCTCAATATGTTTACATTTTTCGAAAGATTTTAGGCAATATTTTCATTTTTAGGAAAAAATCAAGTCTTGAAAAAAATTGGATTTACCGAGGCTTAGAATGAGGCGCTTTACTTTAGCTAAGTTTAATTTTTTTTTGTTTAATTAGATGCTGTTCCAAATAGACCAGTCTCAAGTTAAAAACAATTGTACAAATTTGAATGTATCTGTGCAGAATCTAATATACAATGAAAGAAAAAATATACAAAAAAACTTTCAACAGATACTTCTTTAATGAAACACAAGCTAAAAATGTTCATTATTTAATTTTAGTACAACTTTCCATGACAAAAATAAATAATGGTCCAAAAACGATTTCCTAGAAGTCAATATAATTAAAAAAGATTTTAGACTTTAGAGAAAGAATATCAATATTATATTTTTTTAAGTCAGTTGGTATTAAGAACAAATTAGGTGCAGGCTTTGCTAAGTATGTGCAATTTTCCATTACATGGTTTTAATAAGTTTTTAATAATAACCTATGAATAATATCAAAGCTTATGTTACCTCACCAGCAACACTCCATTTAATTTAAATAACAAATACAATTTATTACTAATTATAATAATTTTTAAGATTCAAGAATAAAACCGTATGACTAACCACTATAGTTATATCCATAATCAAACGAAATTTCATCAAATATTTTTAATCAAAATTATAATAATTAGTAATGTATCGATTTAATTGAATTTTAGCCCAACACTCTTGTTTTTTTACTGTCCAATCAATCAACATGCCGTCAGAACCTTACCAACCGTCCGGCCTGTTATCTAATTTCACCTATCCCCATAATCCATCATGTATGGTCTAATGGCAGCAGGGGTCGAAGTGTTGGAGTTTGAAATTCCGGTGATCCAACCAGAAGGAAACAGGGCTAATTTAAACCTCACATTTGAGGGGGCGGGGGTGAAATATAGTTCAAAGTTCAGATATTTTGAATCTGATATTGCACAATGTGCGTTTAATAATACAACTAATAAGTTATAGAAAATATTTATTTATTATTTATATATATTGTTACGGGCTACTGGGTGTAAAATGGACTAAACTATTACTTAATTCAAGAATCTAATATTTATTAACAAATTAAAAAGAATACAATGAGATTATTAAAAACAACTAAATTATTAAACTAATATCAATTTACAATAACAATATTCTACTAAATGTTATCTATTTCTAAAATAATATACAAATAATATAAGATATTGGTAATACTAAATAACTAAACTATTTATATATAAATGTGTACAAATACAATAATATTACACTATAGTTTACAATTACAAATTAACACTTACAGTTCGCTAACTAAAGTCCACCGACCGTAAGACTCTCCAAATATGACAAACTGCCACACAGTTTATTACACTTATTACACGGTCACTAATTGTCACTGTTGCTCACTAAGCACTTATTACAGACTGATACTAATACTAACTAACTCACACACACTGCCACTAGTTAACGACTGCTACTCACTGGCTTATTACAGACTCGTCTTATTACTACCGCGCGGCCCGAACAGCTGTCCTTTTTATATAGGCAAGGGAGATTGTGGTGGGGCATTACTCGGAACAAGATCGAGAACCATCCAGGCCGATCCAGGTTGAACGAGATTGGCCTCGGCAACTTCTTTAATCCCTTCCGCTTAATCCCATTGTTTGCCTAATCCTGTCTAGGCGGATCAGAAGCCGGTCCTACTTCCCGCTCTGACCGTAACAATATATATATATTTATATATCGTGTCGAATTATGGGACCTTTTTCCTTCTTTTTTTGTAAATGCTGAAATACCTGATAATTATCTATTATAATCGAATCTAGAGAAAACGTTGATGGAATAGTTTTAATATGCCACGAAAAATTTTAATCATCGTTTCCATTAGTTTTACTAAGAGACAAAACCACACCATGGTTAAGGTCATATTTGTCGTTCGCAGAAATGAGAGAGACATTCGAACGAACGAGGAAAGACAAATGACATTCACCTTTAAATATTATACTTGAGAAGAGAAGGGCGGAATATTCAATCAGGGATAACAGAAAAGAAGAGGGTGGTTGATAGGGAGCATCGTATGATTGCTTTGGATGTGGTATTTAGATTAGCGACAGTACAAAGTGTTGACTCCCAGCACAGTACTGACATCCAACACCAGAGCAACCTTCACCAGCGGAACAAGATATCCCGCTTCGCTAATGTGACCACACATCATATTGTCATCTCCATGCCCTCTACCGTAAAATAGGTTAATAAATTTCAGAATGTTCAAAAAGAGGAGTCATACTAAACTACTATTCATCTTTTAACACACACACTTACACAAACACACATATGTATGGAGATAATGAGAGAGAAAAAATATACACAAAATAATTGAACATATGATGTTACTTTTTATAATGCCAGAAATTATCGTTTATTGTAAATGCAGCATTATAAAATCGAATTAAAGAGAGATTTTAAAAACAGGATTAGGCTATTTTTATGAATAATCGACTATGTCCAAAAACGGCTTCGTTACACCTAGACTCGTTAAATTAATTATTGTAACCGTTGACAATACTTTCCTAAGCCATCATTGCATTTGACCCGGGCAGTTCCTCCACGTGGAATGGTAGAAATATTAACGAGACTAATTTTATTAATGGAAATTTATCCAGCTCAAAATTCTAAAATATTCAAAAGGTTTTTTTTTTTAATTCAAAACATGTATCACATTCAATTTTTACATTAGATTATTTATTTTTTTCAATTTTTACATAATTCGAGTTTTATATTTCAAATATTATAAATTTCTAAAGAACATTTATAGGGGGTCAGGATGACGGAGCAGGTTAACGCGCTTGGAGAAGTCCACCTGCTTACCAAACTAAAGGTCGTGAGTCGAATTCCGGCTTCAGGAATCATCGAACATCCCCCGACCCTTTCGGTTTGTGAAGCCAACTGGCGGCAACTCTCAAAGACCGGGCGTAGCTGTGGTGATCCTACCCTATGATTAAAATTTTGTTTTTCCATGATGTCAATTAGCCGTTCGGAGGTTTGGTTCAAGGAAGGTTTACTCCTGAGAAAGATATATTAGGACTTCGTACCGCAGCTGACCCTGAACAGCCATAATCCTTGGCTGAGGTAACGAATAGGTTGGGAATATAAACGTTAATATTTACCACGGCAATTTGTTCCAAGCATGTGGTTTTCAAAGTAGCTCACCTGAAACAAGGAACAAGGAGGCTAAAAATAATGTTCCAGACCAATTACATTAATTGCTATATTGTACTGTAATATGAAATAACAATATTAATAATAATAGTAGAAATTATAAGCAGACAAGGGGTATTTTCTAAAGGATGAAGTTGAAGGTGCTCAGGCTTTTTATGTGATTGACATAAGTTATAATCGAGAAATCAGAAAAGCCTGATATATTTATTAAAGCTAATAGGACAAGAGCATAACCTTAGAGTAAGAAACGTGGATAATCATTAACTAAAAGAAACTGATAACTTTCTAAATGATTTGAAGGGATCAAATGGACAAAAACAAGCTTGCTTGCGTTGGGCCGCCGAGTTTAAGTTACGGACCAGGAATAGGCATCCAAAATCTTCAGTGCCTAGGCTATATCTTCCAAAGATAAAAGGTGGAAGAAGACATCAGGCGTTTCACTGGTTGTCAAGATTTTAAAGCTTAGAAATTATATTATTAATAGTGGTTCGCGTGTAACGACTACCATAATGGCAATGCGTAACCACAAATCACAGCTAAACCAAAAAAATGCAATGATCAATGATGTCCTGATGAGAGAAAGAAGAAATGAAAAGCCGCATTGTAGATTTCACAGTGTCTTGAGATCAATAAGAATTAATCAATCAGTCTTAAATAAATGGCCTAGAAAAGGAAAACAGTTGATTTGTTTTCAAAATGTTTTCCCGGAAACAAAAGGTTTTCTATTTGTGATACTGGAGCAAGTAGTGGCAACTAACTCCAACCGCAAGTAGATATCAAGCCGAACAATTATTGAAATCCAACGAACAGGTATCGTATCGGTAAGAGGTTATATCTATAAGTGATAGTGGTACTTGGGCAAAAGTAATTCATCAAAGTCCATTCTCTCAGACAAATCAACCACTAATTAAAAAATAAAATTATTGGGATCAGCCTATAATCACATACCTCATTAGATCAATAAACCGGATGTTCCTGTCATAGGAAAAACGGAAAAGACTTGATAAATCAAATAAGAGTCCCTATTGATGATAATATAAATGTTAGTGAAGAACTGAAGGAACTTTATCCCCTTAAAGAAATCAAAGCGTAACTCTTTGTCATTTCCAGCAACGGATTAATCCTGGAAGAAACGATTTGAACCTGCAAAAAAGGGAACTTGGAAACTCCATTCTGGAGAAGGGCAAAGAGCCGTGCTGCAAGGGACAGTCAGCAGAAATTTTTTAAATGTTTCATAGATAGAGCCTGGCTTATGACTTGAATGTGTCTGGGTCTAGTGAATGTTCTCGTGACTGAATAACTGAGAAAAAATAATAAGAACAGTGTCCAAATCGGAGAGAAAATAAATTATTCAAATTCGAGAAAGGATTTACTGAAATGAATTACAGCGATAAGCGACTTAACAAACAAAAAGCTCGCGTGGAGCTACACAACTTGAAATAACAGTTTATTTAACACTCGAATAACAAGGGTTTATACTTTATGTATCTACAACGAAAAGTTATATATAACAGTTAAATAATAACAGGTGGTGAAATAAATAACCGCTTTATCCAGGACCGTCAAATTGTCAGGTTACAAGATACTAAATAATTAACTTTTTTAAAAAATATATAAATAGAAAGCCAAATTTGCCATATAGCACCAACAAAAACTAAATTAATAACATGCATAATATTTATCTATAATCGTTAATTAAGTAGTCTTATTTTACCGTCAGAGGTAGATGGAAACTATAATAATATAATGAATAAATAAAAGGCTTAGTGAACCCGAAGGCTCGATGCCGATACCACCAATCTCCGCTTACAACACGTCCACGGAGCACCACCCAAACCCAAATCCGCCAGATCACTCTTATTATAATATAGATAAAGTTATTAAAAGAACAATAAACCATAATTTATAATAATTACCACAATAAAAATGTTAATATTTTACTAATGTTTAATTGTAATGAGAAAACTTTAGACAAGTTTTAATTAAAATCGTTCGAGCCATTTAGGTAAGGTAGTCTGTGATGTTTATTCTTGTGTAATTGTAACAGGATGATGAACAAGCTCAATTTATGTTTTTCAAATTTTATTTTAGTTACGACAAATTCTATAATATGTTTTTTTTATTTTGTACAGCATTATAATAATATACCTTGATTTAGAGAGGCTGGTCTACAGTAGATATATAATATAATCTAGATACTACATATAGATATAGCCCATAAATAAATGTCAAACACAACATAAATAAAAGTTGTCTATTAAACGTGATAGGAAATTATATTTGAGATTCATTTACTGCGATCATTCCAAACAATAGTAGAATGAAATTAATAAATAAAAATTAAAAATGTAAAGGTTTTCGAAGTTTTAATTCATCATTAGTTTATGGAATTCATTTTAAAGGCATCATGAGGTGCTTATTATATCTTAAGACCTTGTTAATTTGGAATTAATGTGAAGAACTCAGCTTCTCTACAAGCATGGACGGTTTTTGTAAAAAATATATTTTTCAGCTATGCAACTCAAAATAATTATGCCTCATGAGATAAAATTGTATGTAATTTTATCCTTATCTATTTTTTCATAAGAAAAGTTGAACAGCCTCAAAGTTGGCCAACGTTGAAAAAAAAAATAAGAATCGAAAAATAAAAAAAGATATTGTTGAAAAAAAAAAATTGAAGAAACAAAAAATTAAAATAAACAATAGCTTATTAAAATGAATAACTAAAGTTTATTATAACCTGTAACCTGTACCACTATAACCCCTGAACGGGTCTGGGGTTCAGTAGAGACGTGAGCATGGACAACGGTTCTACAGGGAGGGGGATTTGTCATAGATCATGCTCATAGATTCAATCAACTTCATCAGTATCATTTCCTTTACAGCAGATTATCACAAATTTCAAAATTAAAAAAAAAATAAGGTATAAGGCTGGTGTAAGGTGTAATGAGCCTGCTCCGTCTATATGACTGCCATTACAATTCCTACAAAAGTAAATAAGTAATAATACTATATTTTTAAGAAGCATTATTGATTCAGATTTTATTGGTTACATTACTATAAATCTTATAGTTAATTTCTTATAAACTTATTATGTAAATTAATTGCTTATTTTGTTCATAATTTAAGTAATGAAAAAGACCTAATTAGTACAAAATTATATTATCTCGAGTTCAATAATTAAGATAAGATTAACTTACAATTGTAAAGCAGTTAGAGCAGTGACAAGACAAATCCATTCAATTGCAAAGAAAGGACAGGCTGAAGAGACACAATGGAAGGGAACGAGGTGGGAGGGTGGAAGTAGGGGGGGGGGGTTGTTGAATCGAATTGACTCCGCGACAATGGAGCCGCTCACTGTCGGAACAGGAAGCAGGAATATCGAACGCTATTTCACTATCGATTGTCACCGGAAGTGGTATTGATGTTACCGCTGCGGTATGATAAAAGGGAGGTTATACAAATTGGCGGGGGCGGGAATCAACTGGTTGCGGGGAGGGGGGATGTAATTCCCGCCACACGCGGCGATGAGCAGCCGATTCATCTTCCCGCACGTGACCGACAGATCTTGCTCGCTCCGTAATCCCCTGATCCCAGGCGAAACCCAATGCCGTCCTTTCATCGAGAGGATTGGTCAGGAAATTAAAAGGACCACAGGGATTGGGGGAATTTAATAAAGTCCATCGCTGATTGGCCGGTGTACACGAGGATCAACGTAGCCCTGCAGCTGCAGTTCTGATTGAAATATCCTTGTGATCGGTTTGAGGGAGGATTAAGTTGAGCAGTCAGTATCCTTGTTGATTAAATTAATATCTCTTAATAGGAGGGTCCAAGTTGGAACGTCTCTCTTTTCATATACTCCTCTTCAATGCATATAGGGGAACTATATGACTCTGTGAGTCGGATGAGGTAATCAACTTTCGAATCTGTTGCAATGGTCCTCAATAAAATAATTTCATTCAGTACACATAAATTTATATACCACTGGATTGTAATTTTCAAATAGTCTAAGCAACCGCTATAAATACATTTTAGGTCTTTAGGCCAACATTGTTCTTACTAGTTCGCAATATATAATATGCTCTTCAGTAAAACTCCATATTTCATAACCTAGTTTTATTATTCCATCCTATACGAAAAAAATTAATTACTAGATGGTGAACACTAAAAAGTATATATAAAAAAGAGAAAATATGATAGTTAATAATAATTAGGAAAAAAATAATTAAGGCTGTAAGGAGGTTTTCTATTTCCCTGTCAGGCGCGAACCACGTGGCGGATCGGAAAATTCTCAGCAGACGCTCAGCGTAGGTTGAAAATAAAATACCAATACATAAAACGAAATCCAAAGGCGGCTGTTCTCAGATTGGGCGGCCTTTGGTCAGCGTCTGCTTCCCTGGTTGGGGCGGCTGAAAACTGAAACCTTCATGGCTTACGACCCAGTTTGTAAACTAGAGGTTAAAAGAGTCGCCAACTCATATTCAATTTATCATCTATGGAGCGCAATATGAACTACCAACAGCAAAAGCCCTGACAAGGGGGTGAGGTTTGAGGCGGAACAAAGAAGACGATCCAATTCTCCGTTGAGGAAAAGACTGGGGATCGGAGAGGATGAAGTGATACTGGGCGGAGGGAAAGTTGTGGAACAAGCATTAATGATTGATCTTAAATAACCCAAAGTTGGGTGAAACTAAAAAAGAGGTCATTAGCAATGAATATTTTGACTAGAGTTGAAAAGAAGACGACCGATCTTCAGTGGTTGTTCGACACTCCGTTCGAGTTTTTGGAGAACAACTGATCACACATGAGTGAGGGCCCAGAGATTTATGGAAAAGCAGAGGGGAGTTCACAGATACTGAACACAAAACAATCCAGGGATGAAATGATTATTCCACATAAATCAAAATAAAAAACATATTTAACATTAACAATTACGTTCGAGAAATACCTAAAATAGAAACAAATATTTTATAAACACTCATGTACCATAATTTATTTTACACAAAACTAAAATAATAAATAAATAAATTGATACGTTTCAAAGGTCGGATTTACTCTAAATTTTAGGGTACCCACTTAATATAGGCTGGGTGAGGCCTAGGTCCACACCATACGGTCCTCTACCATTTCTCTTCTACAATTACATTCCAAGTTTCTCTCCGCGAACCTTTCCTTACAACACTATCTTCCTAGGTGTGTCGGGGTCTTCCTCTGGACCTTCTTCCGTCAACCTTAGCCGCGTATATCATTTCCTGTCATTGTTCCCCATTCTTAAAAGATGTACGAACCATAGACTTTTGCTGGTTTGATTGAGTGATTCAGTTGAGAATTCGGTCTCTTCTTGTTTTAGCCTCTATTTTCCTAAGGAATCTCATTTCTGAAGTTTGGATCTTACTTTTATCCCTGGTGGTTAATGGCCAAGATTCGGAAGAATAGGTCAACATGGAGAAATATGGAGATTTATACACCCTCAACTTTGTGTCCTTGGATACTTATCTTTTATTCAGGAACCTTTTATTTACAGCATGGAACATTTTACAATTAAAGTAATTATTATATTTTATTTCAAATTATAAAAAATACTGCGATGAATCTGTTACTAATTAAACAATAATTTTCTAAATGACGAGGGAGGGGAGAGATATTAAGTTTAGCAAGAGATCCCTGGGCGGGAGAACATAAAGGAATCACACGGGCGACCGATCGCTGTGATTTCGACCGCGCAAATGGAAAATTAATCCCCTCTCTGGCTGGCTGGCTGTATGCTCGCCAAAAGTCCCCCACGACCGCTCCAAATTAAACTGTCCTCTATAGGGCCAACTTTACGAATAAATACCCCAGCAAGTGTTTTATCTCCTTCTTATCTTCATTCATAGCGTAGTTATTAATAAAGCGGTTGGCGCAATTTCGAACGGGTTCTCGGTCCATTTCATTAGATAAGCTAACTTCGGCAATATGGTGGAAAGTAGAAGATTTTAGAATTTCATTTCCGCAAAACCACTCCCATCAAAAACATTTTATGATAAATACATTGCTCCAAACGTCAAAAAAATGCAGCATAATAAGCAGGCTAAGAATCGGACCTAGCTGACTCATCTCCTTCCACCTTTAGGTCTGTATCAACCAACCTGCCAAAGTTGTGATACTCCAAAACTCTGTATGAAGCATTTAATTTAAAAAATTAAAAAGTAAAGTAAAATAGAAAGAATTAATTTGAATATCGAAATATGTCAACCGTTCAAAGAAATTAATAGAGATATAATATAAAATAGAGAAGACGCTGATGTATTTAAAAGCTACGAAGTTAATCTATAAATTTAAGAATAGCAGTCGAAGCGACGAAGTTTGTTTTACATAAAAAAAATATAAAACCCTAATAAATATTCTTTATGCAGAAAATCATCGAACCATATCAGAGTGATATATTCTGTTATCTTCATTTGTCTTATTTAAGGCTTTTACTCGTTTTCAAGTGATATTTTCTTTTGACATGGTACTTATGAAGGTTGACATCTTGCCATGATATACCCGTTTTTTAGGCTTGGTGCAATTATCAAGTATAGTTCTGGATTGCTGATCTCTAGATTCCGAGTTTTAAAACGGCTGATAAATTATTTATTCTGTATATACCCATGAATTGACTCTATGAGGTAAGGAGACCATCCTGGGGCTCACCTGGCATATACAAAATGAGAGGACAACGATTGGCTTGGAAACAATGCAGTGATTGCCATGTACTAACCAGGTTTCATTCATGGGTTGTAATGGTGCGGGTCTTATTAATGTTGAAATTTAAAAAAAAAATATTAAGCTGAAATAACAATCTACAATGTTTATAAATGCTAATTTTATGGAGCGTTACATAATAATAATAAATAATCAATGTATTGTTTTGTATTTTGTCTGTCGATAAACTTATAGCTGAAATGCAAAAATATATTAAAACACTAGCTGACCCGGCAGACGTTGTTCTGCCCTATATCCCTAAACCATTTTCTTCCAAATTTTCTCCAACCATTACAATGGCAACTTCATCGATTGTTGGTGCATTGAAACATCTCGCATGTTCTCCTACAGGAGTTTTATCAGCTCTGATTACAATTTTATGATTACCAGGTGGCATAAGATCCAGTGCAGTTTTAAACAATGTAATCAATTGATTGTGTAGATGAAACAAAGTTTGTAATTGTTCTCCAATAGACCTCCTCACTGAACTGTTATTATCAATTTGTTCTGTTGTATTGCCCATGAAATAAATTTGGAGGAATTTCTAGTCGCCATCTGTCACCGGCAACAGTGAACCTGCTTTATGATATATCTGGTCTTATATCTGAAAATTAAACAGAAAAAGTTAAGTTTAAAAGTTTATTTTTATACAACAACTTGAAAAGGAATAAACAAGTAAGTCTTGTTACCTTCAAAGTTAGCATGAAATTGTCGCGAAGAATGTCTGTTGCTCCAAAAGAAGTCGCTTGGAAGCAGTTGTTATAGTTTTGTTTGTTTGTAAGGAAATGTATGAAATCCCTTCCAGTTTCTGAAACCAATGAGTACAATGGCTATAATTGCGGAACCAATAGCACACTTTGCCATTTCCGCAACACAATTCATATCCTTCATTTTTGTATTTCAATGCCTTACAATGGGCAAACTGAGTTCCTAGATCCAATAGCAACGCATTGGTAGGAGTTGTAGTCAATTGAAACAAGGTAACTGAAGCCGATCGTGAAACACCGAAAACGACGCATTGCACATGATTGTAATACCCTAATCCTTTCAATTTCATTTCGCTCTTCACGTTTCTCTGTTGTCCGATTTTCAGTCAACCATCCCCTCGCTTCTCAAAAATCATTATAAACAATATTTGAAAAAAAAAAATAAAAGCGAAAAAAAATTTGACGGAACTCGTTATATTATTTTATTAATGACACGCAAACCCTAATAGACTTTTACTAACAACTAACGCGCCTTTGTTTTGCTTTGATTGACGTCAAATGCTTGACAGCTAGGAACAGAGTGGTTTGTATGGAAAAAGAAAAGTGTTGTTTTTATTATTTCCCTTCTTCATTTTTACGATTTTTCTCTCCATAAGGACCTTCATCGCCCCTTAACAAAAATAAGAAAAAAAAAGTAGCCGAATTGGTCGAGCCGTTCCCGAGTTTTGCGCTTAGCAACATATTTGGCGATTAATTTTTATTTATATAGATTATCTACAGAAAAATTATTTATTTTTAAATATTTCCTATACTACATTTACAAAAAAAAACATTTTCCTGATCTTTTAGAAGAAATAAAATTGTTTTTGGTGTACATAGAATAGTTACGCATCAAAATAACATTAACTACCTTTATTTTAACATACGGGCTTGTAGTGTAATTATAGGATCCACACACATGAATGCGGTGGATTGAAAATCAAGCAGTTGAAGTAAAAAGTAAAATGAGATATATGATGGAAATGGAATTGAGAAAAGATTCGGAGGACCAAGGGAAAAGATGTTATGAATTATTTTAAAAATAATAATAAAACTTATGAAAGGGATGAGAAGACATTTAACAAAAGTATAAAGCATCATGGAAATAAAATTTATGTACGTAAATACTTACATAAAAATGCATGTATGTCTTTCTGCAATAAATAAGTTTTTGCTATCATTGTTTGTTTACATCTGAAGAATAGCACAACCAAGTATTTTTACTCCTTTAAAAAAATCCTAAGGACATCTGCAGGGGTGTGAACATCTTGGGCATTGTAAATTGTTTTACTAATTACTACACCAAGGGTGATGACCCCTTTGGAATTATTTGTTGAATTATAATATTACTTATTTATTTTATTTCATTATAAAATAACGTTATACGTATCACGTAAAACGTTGTTGAGATGCTTTGATCCCCTCCTCAACTCAACTAGTTGAGTTAGATCGTTCAATCCTAATGAGAGAATTAAGCAATTATTGACCAGTTCCAAA
The DNA here is from genome assembly GCA_964056705.1 of Troilus luridus. NCBI lineage: Eukaryota > Metazoa > Arthropoda > Insecta > Hemiptera > Pentatomidae > Troilus > Troilus luridus. Next base: position 170,265,039 of record OZ057412.1, on the reverse strand, counting down.
AATAACTAAACAGCCCGGCAGAGGGAGGGCAATATTCCCTCATACTTCAAATATATAAATTTAAACATTTGGATTTTATTTTAACCATAAGGCAAGCCTACACAGGTCAAAGTGGCCTAGATGTCTTTTAAGATATCTATATTATCTTTATTATAATGGCCTCATGGTTCAATTTTATTTTAGAACAAATATACGGAAGTACAGAAATTGCAAATAATAATACGATCCATCTATATATCTCTGATTTCTAAGGGACCTTGGAGAACCCTGGCCTCCTCAACAATTCACTCTACTCATAGCGATCCTCTTCACCCAGAAGCTAAAGGTCAGCCTTGTCATCTTCCATCCACCGTAGCTAGGGTCTACCGTCTCGGCTTCCATCCACTATCTTCCCTTGTAGGTAGTCTTTCATGATCGATTTGATGGACATGTCACAACCATTTTCTTTTTGCGAAATGAAACTAAATCAGGGTACATGTTCTATGTTTTTTATTTTGAACGTATTTTCGACTTTGGTTGTGCTGTATATTTTCCTCAGGATTTTTCCCTCCCAAGAATTAATGTAACTTTCATGTCGCTTCGTAAGGGTCCACGCCTCACTAACATATATCACTACTAGTACAAGTTGCAGAACGGTATTATATACTCGCACTTAGATCTCTCAGGATATATTTTGATTTAGAATAATTTTCTTGAGGGGCTAATAGCTAATTATTACCAATAACTATATAAATTTACTGTTAAAAATCTTTAGGTCAGTTATGGCAAGGATGAAGATATATAAAAATCTTATGTAATTTCTTAATTACAATCTATATATGAATTTCGAACGTATAATTAACAACACTTCATTAACAAAAACAGCAATAGTTTTATAAAAAGTTTAGCAGTAAATATATCTTCTTGGAAGCCATTTTGAAGTTTAATTTAAGTGTTAATGAAGGGTTTTATATAGTGTTTATTATAACTGGAATGCCTCACACTCAATTTATTGTAAATTCATATCAAATGCAGATGATATTAATATAATAGTATTGCTTAATGGTATCTTTTAAGAATTAAAAATTAATTACTATGAAAAATACTTTTGGCTAGTTTGGAAGCAGTAATTCTCATTATATCTGAAGTACTTAAACCAAAGTCCATTAATAAAAAAACTGTGCCACAGACAGAGCTAGGTTAGCCATAAGAAGATTGATTAAATAACACTCATAAGAACACAGGGTCTCCCTCAGAGTCTATCCGTGGCTCTTAAAACTTAAATAATTTATCGATCACAGCTGGATTTGAACTTGGAACCATAAGTATAGGGAAAAAAATCACTAACACACAGAACTAAACTACTCCCAAAAAAACACATAGGCTAATCCCTATCTCCTTCCAGAAATATTTATTTGCCAACTTTAATAAAAAATATTTAATTACTAAACCTTTAATATAAAATAATTCGATACCACAAACCTCAACGAATGGTACAATTTAAGGCGTTGCAAACGATGAGGGTACTCGATTACACTTTAAAGACCCAATTGTAAAGAGGAATAAAAAAGGAGGTAATAGAAAAAAAAAAGTGGATATAAGAGAGAGAAAGAAGAGAGAGATGAATGAGGCTGTTTCTGGGTTAAAGAGTTGAACGGGGCCGTTAACAACATCTCATTCGCCCTTAATGTCGCCCCTCCCGGCAACCTGATTCCCGCTTTACACAGTTTAATACCTCTTCCTCCACCTACAGGTGAGATAAAGACTAAACTGTTGTTCGAGGAAGCAGATGATATCGGAGGATAGAGTGCCGTCCTGGAAATATTGCTAATAAGATAAGAGCCCGATGAAAGGGTAAGTGCTCTTCTTATTCCGAGGCACGGAGCCTATACCAGATCCGGCTGAGAAGATGGAGTGGGAACTGTCGATCGTATCCTCCCTGTTCGGGAGTCTATCCTCGACGAACGACGCTGATGTGAAAGTATGGATATGTAGTGCGCTCAATAAATCTTATATTAATATGTAGAACGAAATACCACGGAAATAATATTATTTTAATTGTATGATTTATTTATATAATCCGAATGATCGAAAACCATATTTTGTTTAATTTAACATAACGACCAACTGTTTATTTTTTAGTTTTTGTTTTTTGTCCAACGTCCTTAACAACTTCAACATGTAATATAAAAAATATAAAGGTTCGTCAAAATTGATGAGAGACCTTTCGAGTACTTCACTTGTTAGTTACTAAAAAAAAAATATTAGGAAATTCAGTACGCTGTATCATTACTACAAGTGGACGTCCAGGAATTCAATTAACTCTCAAATGATTTTTATTTGTATTAACTACTTGAAACCCATGGGTTTTGAATTCGCTCCACGGTTTAGGCTGTTCAGTCCCTTCGCCAAGGGTAAATGAGTAAATGATAGGTACTGAAATGAGCAGTGGAGTAGCACAAGCCAACGGTCGTGCAAGGAGGCCCAGTCTACTTTATAGAGAATGGGTGTGCCCCGGGAAGGTCTGCAGACCCCACAGGGTAAGTAAGAGATCCCACAGGGAAAGTAATTGTATCCAATTACTGCCAAACAGGTGTAGGTGGACTGCGATCTTGGATTCAGTAATTACTAAAACACTAGTCTGAGTAGTTTTGTGACCTTCAACATTTTTTACTCAGAATGACATGTTCCATCAAATTATAAGAGACAAAAATAAGTAAAATTCTAGATGACCGATATAATACGTTGGCAATAGTTATATTACTGTGGTAGTACGGAATAAAAACCTGTACCCCCTCAACCCTGGGTAAACACTACTTTACCCACCTTAGGTAAACACTACTATTTCTATGCCAATGACTTTTGGAGGGATCACACTCAACTGTTAGGCTTTTTCCCCAAATTTATGGGTACCCACTTAATTTATGCTGGGAGAGCCCCAGAAGGTTATTCGTTTTCCGCAGGGTACACCTGTGACTGTTTACAGATTAAACAGTTCATCTTGGCAGGTGGCCTTAGGATTCTTTTAGGAAGTTAAAAATCCTTGGCTATGACGTTCTTTGGGGTGAGGGTGACGCAAAATGCCGGTACCGACCCTGTGCGGTGTAAGATGGTACTAGTTAAAGATCCCAATCCTAATTATGGATAAGCCAAATTTAGGAATTCAACTCTAGCATCGTCCGATTAGCTGTAGTAGGTGATATAAAATAATTTATCTGCCACAGCCTTCCGCATTATCGAATAAAATAAACTAATAATTAAGAAAAATTAAGTTAACTGAAGAAAGAGAAGTATTCTGTTTGTAATGAATGCTTGGCCTCAATCATATTGCCTGGATGAGGAAAAGTTTAACCGAATTCCAAAAAAAGCAGGGGACACATTTAAACCACGATTCACATCACCAATAATATCCGATGCTGAATAAATTGATCTCATTTGCATTGTTTTATCAGTATTGTTTACTTCCGTTTGGGGAATACAATGTAACCAAATTCAATTCGATAATATTTGTGTTCAGGCCGACGGAAAATGAATAATGTTTGTTTGTCCAACTCAGAGCTATCTCTTAATATTCGTATATTAAGAGAAATTGTTGAAACAATTTACTTCATGTTAATTTAAAGCATTACATTCAGAATCTACGTGTTACTTCAGATTCAAACTTGACATGATAGGCCGGAGGTAGTTTAACACCCTTACATAATCTGCATAAAGAACTGTTATACAGTATAGTATCGATAATCAGCGGTGGAACTGGATGAAATCATACCTGGAAATTTTCTTTTTTCTAAAAAAGAAGAATACGAACCTCTACCATAAGGGAAGCCTTTCAAGGGCAAAGGGAAATAAAGTACATTTTCATATGTAAGGTTTAAAAAAATGTATACTCATATCCTTTGTGGTTGGGCTTATTTACTATAACACTATTTATTTCGATAATCCGATTTTTTTCCAAATTCGTGAGAGCCCTAAACATGTTACATATTTATGCTATCTGTTAGATATCGGCCCGCAAGAGTATCACTTATTAATAGTTACAATTTTAATAATAAATAACAAATAAAGGACGTCCAATCGGCTAATGTTTAAGTAAGCTTTATACTAATCCACAAAAGTGGTAAGAAGCTGGATATTTCAACTTTGATTTTTAACTGATTAAATATTAAATATATTAATATTAACACTTAAATATGAGCCCAATAGTATGGAATCAATGTGAATTTATATCTCAATAATAAAACACTACTACCTTCTATAATTGAGCAGAGTTCAAATAATCTGTCCATTTTAACTCTATTTCTGGGAATGAATTATTCTTTATATATATTCCGAATAAAGAAATATTCACGTGGGGATCCATTTATCAATTAGTCGATAAAAATAAAGCCCTCTGATATTGACAAGTCATATTCATATAAATCTGAGCCAGATATCGAAAGGCACCTATTGAAATGATTTATTGAGAATAACATGGCTATATATACATAGGTAGGGCCAGGTTGAAGCCAATGCATCGAAAAACCCCTACGAGTCTAGATATATCAAATAAATATAGCCAGTCACTAAACGCCTGAAACCACATAACTCTCAAACCTCAATAAACAAGAAGAGATAAAGTATAAACAATTAAAATTTATCACATAGATGTGATATTGTACAAGTGTTATTTTTGTTGTTTACAGTATTTTAATAATTATTTATTATAATCCTAAGCGATTCTACTAACAATTAAAACAAGTCATTATGTTATTATAGTTATTATATTACAAATAATGAAAAATACGTTATATTCAAATTTCTCAGTTTCACTAATGAAATAATACATTCTTATGTACAAGAATACATTCTGAAAAACTCTTCTTTTAACCCGGACTTTTAGAAGATGATCTAAGATGCTTGCACTGATTAAATTGACCCAAGGGAGATTCGATAATCTAGGAGAAATATATTGCTCGCGGGATAACAGACAGCCTGGAGATAGTTGCTGTGACCTATGATTAGTATGGTACAGGAGCAGGCTGTCCATAGCTCCATATTCAGTCCCTTTTGGGCGATTCGCCAGTCCCATTCCCCCAAAGTACACTCGGGTTCACGGGCAGTGACAAATCAGTCTAAATCCAAGGATTATGGCTGCTGGAGGTCAGCAGGTGTAAGGGATGCTTGAAGAATCGATAGGCAGCCATCCCGACATACATAAATGTCCATAAAAACCTTAACTTCACTAGCTTATTAATAGTTTAGTTTATATAAAAGTTCTAAAAAGATGATAATACAGAACTTTTAACATCGGACTGACATTGAAATGCTACTATCAATAGGTTAACTGATAAAACATCTGCGGAAATTAAATCTAAGGTCCAACAATCATACTTTTTGAATTATAGAATATAGCTAGTAGAATACTTATCAATAATGTACCAAATACTTATGAAATATTTAATCTATTTAATACTCATGTATAACATAATATTGATATATATTTAAAATATGTTATACGTATATACATTTTTCCTATACTGTTAATGCCTACGCAATTTCCGCCTGAGATGAAGTGAATAATGCTCTGACAGCTTGGGATAAGTCGGATTATGGGTGAAAAAAAGAGTAGGCTACCAAAACAAAGAATTAAATAAATATAAAAAAAAATATTGAATAAAAGGGAGTAAAAAAGTGGTGAAATACCCCTCAATATTACAAAAGAAGAGTGCTGCAATATTGAGAGGATTATATGTTACTAGTGTTGTGAAGTGATTTGCTATTAAAGGGGTGCTGTAGGTGAAAATGGCACACAACACACACCAGTTCTCAACCGAAACTAATCTTTTTCTAGTGGTTGTTAATGTGGCGCCCAAACAATCTAGAATATGGAATTTATTTAAGTATGAATATGACAGACAGCCAATACGAAATTAGTTGTTCATAGCAAATAAGATAATAGGATATTGAAGAGTATAACTTAGAATGAAGGTTAATAGTTTAATTCTTAAAGTTAATAGTTTAATTCTTAGGCAATAGCGAAAAATCACATTAACATACTTTACTAAACTGTATTTTTTGGTAATAATTATTATTGTTAAATAAAAAATATAATATTGAAACAGAAATTTAGAAGCAATGATTATAGTTTCTTTGTTTTTTATTCCGGTTTACTTTTTTCCTAAACACTTTAGAAAAAAGGCAAACTTCTGAATTTTTCAATACGACTTAAAACTAGTTTTTTCAAAGAACGGTAATACGTGTTTTTTGTAGTAATTACATATCTATTGTGTAGGGTTATAATTAATATCTAGAATAAAGTAAAAAATTCTGGACAAGAAGTATAGCTTTAAAATTTGAACAGACTTGGACAGATCGATTGAGGTAAAAGGGAAACTTGAAAAGCAATTACTTATATTCACTTTTTTATGAGAAACCAACTTTTCAGTTTTAAACTTTTTTCCTGTTTAGTAACCCTTCGTTTGAAAAAAACAACTAAAAAATGAAAGAAGGAGGTGGAGGTAGAGTAGAAAAAGATTGTGTTGGAAGGATGTCTAGCCCTAATGAATACCCTTTTCTGTTAAGGAAGGTTTTTTCTTTGGCGGGAGAGGGTTGGGAGTGGAAACCGCCTGATTGTATTAGGGAGGAAAAAGGAGGAAAAGGAAAAAGAGCTGGACGTGTGATTGGCGGCTAGTTAAGGGCTGTGTGGTCACGGTCGAAGCCAACTGTTAATGGCCCGGAAAGGAGAGGACGGAAAGCCGCCGGTCTTACCAAGACTTTTCCAGGAGTTCGTCCCTTCAATTCCTGTTAATTTATGTTGCACATGTCTGCAACCGAAATACGTGTCAGGAAAAAGAATTTATTTTTTTCATAAAAAGAAATAAGTAATAAATTGAATTTATAAAAACGAATTATAAGAGGAGAAAAGCTAAGAAATAAATACAATGTTAAAAATTCACCAAAGTAGAAAAAAGATAAAACACATAATAATAATTAACAAAACAGTAATAATAACTATACTTGACTAATAATCTTTAAATGATATCTACAATACCACAGCTAATGACTGGTAACAATAAAGGAGCTGTTATATTTGAAAGAGGTGTAAGTCCATGTTTTCATATTCGCGACCTTATGCACCTTTTAAATTATATTATGAAATAAAAATCATTAAAACCATTTAAAAGAATAAACGATTTTTTTATATAGAAATGGAATTATACCACTTTCAAAAATAACAGCTCATATATTTGAACAAATTTAAATTCAACCAAAAACTTGTACCACTACAACCCATCATGGGTCTTGGGTTCAGTACATGGTGAGGGCTGCACTGTTTCAAGGACAACGGTTGTCCCGGAAGGAGAATTATCCTAGATCACGCTTAAACTTAGAGGTTTTTCCCGCAATCCACTTCATAGTGGCTGGGTGAGCCCCAGAAATGTCTACAGATCCTACAGGGTACATATGTGGCTGTTAACAGAATCTATAATTTATTTGTCACAGCCAGATTTGAACCCAAAACATTCAAGCATAAAACTGAGCTAGCCGAATCACTATTCTAATTTAACAGATTTTAAAATTCAGGCCCATCATGTTAATGTTAATATTTTTGGATAAATACATCAGGAAACTAATTTCTCTAAATTACCTTTAATGTAATCGGTAAAGTTTTCAGGACAAGCCAAACCTAAAGAAGATCCATCACCACGCCTGACATCATAAATTCAAATGATGAGATTTTTAAGTCATTTAATAAATTGATAATTATTTAAAACATTTTCTTATATATTTATATACTTTACTCGTATACTAAATTATATACAAATTATGTAACAAGAGACATGACAGTGTGGCCAACAAATATGTTTGCCCTTAAACATAAAGAAAACCAAATGAAAATAGAAAAATAGTGGAGGGAGTACAACCATACAAATATCTTGGCTGCTGGGTGCATGGAAAATGGGACTTAAGTCAAGACATTAAAAGTAGATAAGACCAAGCAAGAACATGCTAATACTGTTGACCAGAAGAGATCTTAGAATTCTTTAAGAACAAGCACATAACGTCGCTATGTCTTCTGCATATTATTTCTAGGATGGAAGCGGTGACCCTTTACGAAAACCAATAATTTATAAAATATTTGAGCCATTCGAGATAATGGCTTACCGAAGAATGTTGAGGATATTGTAGACGAAGTGACGAACGAAGTAGTTTTACAGCGTATGATCAAGGAAAGCGGGGTATTGAATAACATAAATAAAAGAAAGATAAAAATAAGAAGGAGTATTTCGCCTACGTGATGAGAAAGACGAAATATGAACGGCTCATTATAGTGATTCAGTGAGAAATGGAGGGGAAGCGTGATACTGGTCACTGAAGAGAATATTAGCTCAAGAATCTTCGCCAGTGGTACACATAGTGGTATATTTACTGTAAAATAATTCGTTAAAATTGGGTGTGAAGAAAGAGAAAAAGAAAACAAGAAAAAGTTAAATTGATACCTAAATTTGATTTTTTAGCACTAAAGCTTATTTATAAAAAAACATGTCAAGCTGAGCGGTCCTAAGAAACTTGACCAAACCTAATCAATACATATACATTTAATAAATTAAAGTTCAGTTGGATAAGGATACCCTGCACCGCCCAAAGGCCAATTACTAATCACTACAACATCTGTTTTATACACCCCTTTCTCGTTGTATTATTCGGAAATTAAACCCGTGACAAGTAAGGCAATGAAGACTTATATTACAGAGAAATGATCAGAAACAGCAAAAGGATAGTTAGATCCAATTACACAGGCAGCAGCACAGGATAACTCAGTTTTTAACTTTCGCGGCACGTTTGAAAAGGCAAATACAGAATTAATATTTAATTCATTTCAAGATGGAATAACAAAGCCGAACCACAAAGCGGATACCGAAATGTGGTCCGTGGCCAGCCAGGCATCGCCCTGCATAATCATATTAAAGCCGTTCTGCCATCTTCTCTCTAGGATGTTACCGAAACTGTTTCTGACAGCGAAATTAAAGTAAGGCGGAATGTGAACTGTCAAGTCCAGCCGTCCGGAATTAACTTAACCAACTCCGAATATGAGAGTAATAGGTCGAGTAATAAAAATTAAACCGGGCAGGCACAATTAAAGTTGTTCAGGGTCGGGGACCGAAGGTAGGGGAGGCGGGGTCGTACGCCCAGCTTCTTATCGCCGGCTAAAGCTACTCTATATTAGCCTGTCGGTTTAGAGCTCGGCTCCGAAATAGGGAGGTGATTCGGTAGGCGAGTTGTGAGTTTGCTAAGTTAACAGCTCAGCCCCCGCTATCGATTCTTCTGTTCGGGGGGAAGGGAGGATAAGGATTCGGATAAAAAAGAGAGTTTATAGATATACACAAACCTAAAGATATTTACCCCGATATACCCCAATATATATGCAGTCTATTCAGAAGTTAAGATAAATATTCAAAAGTAACTGGAACGCTTTTACATTTACTTACTAATAAAAATAAAAGTGATCAGGATCGATAATAGTGAACCCCATGTATCGAACCTGATACCACCAAACACTGCTCGAATCGAGAGAAATCGACAGAATACCACCCAAAATCAATCAAAGTAAAATACACGAATTAATGTCTCTTAAGACCAAATTGTCAAGACTTGTAAAATGGTTTGTGCCGCAAGTCTACCTCAAAAACGAAAACTTAAATTACATTTTAAGACAGGTATGTGCTTGGGATATTACAACATTCGACAATCATGTCGTTTTTTTTTTCGTTTTTTTTACGAGATGTATCGACAATAGCAGATAAAATATTTATTCTGGCAAGATATGTTAATCAATTCTGTGGGATCTGGGCACCCATTCCTTGCACGACCGTTGAACCTAATGCCCTTCATGTGTTCAGGGGTTGTGGTAATACAGCATTTTAAAAAAAATTTACAATTTTTTTTGCGTTGGATTAAAAAATACAGTAATTACCAACAGGGTTAAAAATAAGGGAAAATTGGCAACTCAATAATGAACAAAAACCAGTTATAATAATCCCGATATCGGCAACGGTAATCCAATAAATCCAGTTGTCCTTCCTTCAAAGCAGGATTACATGCAGAACCGCCAATGGTTGCCTTAATAATTTAATAGCGTCATATCTCTGCACATAGCATAGTTCACATCACAACATGGATATCTATTTTATAATTTAAACTAAACTAACTTCATTTTAACTAATTCAAATCCACAAATCATATTTAAATATTAAATTTTATAGTATTATAGTTGTAAATATCAATAAATTAAATTTTAAAAAAAATAAAATATATTAATTTTTTTTATAGAACTGGGTCATATCATTGAGTCTTTATTACAGTTCTGTTACATTCACAAAATAGGGAGGAGAAAAATCCTGTATGGGAGCCGTAAAAGGGTAAATCGGTGAAGACATAGAAGACAACCCCTAGCTAGACTGGCAGTTCCTCCCAGGACATTTTCTCTCTTGCATTATTCGTTCCACTCCCTTCTCCTTTCCTTCAGGCCGTTTTATTTTAAAAATTCACTCCCCGGCTCTTATCAACTGGATGTCGCCTCTTTTATTGTCCGATTGCCGAGGTTAGTTCAGTAGGAGGCGGTACTCTTTCTTTATACTGCCTAAATAAAAAAACATTTCTATAAAATAACCTCTTTATTTATTATTCAAATATTCCAACTTAAACATTTACTTCTACATTGGAATCATTTTAGTTTACTATTTTTCGAAACAAAAGTTTTACCTTATATATCCATGATTATAATCAGTGGATCCAATAATCGCCCGGGCCAAGGGTAGCAATCAGCTACTGGTCCTCCAGGTTGGGGGTTGAGCGGATGGGCCAGCTACCCCACCCTAAGAAAACATGCATTGCTGTGAAACATCAAGGAATTGGCCTCGGATTTGGACTGTCTTCATGGAATCGAGCCGGCACACTCAAGGATTTTAAATTAGGCACATGGAATGTACGATCATTATACAGACCAGGATCTTTAAAGGTGTTACTGGATGAGCTGTCTAAGTATAAGATAGATATAACAGCGATCCAAGAGATGAGATGGACGGGATCAGGCATTATGGAGATAAAGCATCACACCGCGTACTACAGTTGTCACAAAGATCAGCACATTTTTGGAACAGGCTTAGTTGTTGCAGTGGGATGAGACAAATGGTTATTGATTTTAAAGCCATTAACCACCGCATCTGTAAGTTGCGAATCAAAGGAAGATTCCGAAACTAATCTATAATATCGTGCCAAGCACCAACAGAGGGGGCGAAAGAAGAAGCAAAGGAAACTTTCTGTAGCAACCTCGAAAGTGCCGTCGATGAATGTCCTTGTCATGACATAAAAATAGTTTTGGGAAACCACAATGCACAGATCAGTAGAGATTCAGCTCTTTGGCCCCTAGCTGGAAGACATAGCCTGCGAAATATGTCCAATGGTAATGGAACTAAGTTGGTCAATTTTGCAGCATCACACAATATGGCTGTTGGGAGTACCATGTTTGACAGTTAAGATATCTACAAGGCAACATGAGTTTCTCCAGACAATAACTCCAGGAACCAGATTGACCATGTTCTTATCGGCGGAAGACAGCGTTCTGTACTTACGGCGGTTAGAACGTACAGAGGAGCGAGGAGAGTAGCGATGATTATCTGTTAATGGCACGTATCCATGCCAAAATTAGCAACGTACAGAAGACTAGAGGTACCCGCTCAAGCAGAATAAATACTCGAAAGCTGCAGGAGCCAGAGTATAAGACACGGTTCGCCGAAAGGCTGGATGTAGCTTTGGAACGTGGGTTTGAGGAGAATAGCGTTGATAAAACATGGTACCAGTGTAGGGATGTAATAAAAAAAATTGGAACTTCTACAAATGTTCTGCTGGTTGGGCAGAGTTGGAAAAAAATTGTTCATTTAATCCACAAATGCCAAATCATTGACCAATAAATATTAATGGAGGATAGAAATAGTTGGGGGGTGCAATCAAAATAAACACCAAATAAGTGAAGAATTATTTTCAACTATTTTCCTTATTTAACAATATGTAATTATCTTAACAGTGATTGTTCAATAGTGCTCTTTGAGGATTTTTTTTTCTCCTTTGGAAAAAACCTCATCGAACACTTTACTTCCGAACAACGTATGCATTTATACGTGAAATTGCCAATGCCATTGCCCATTTAGAATTACATTACAAGGCTTACAGCATTAATAGAAAACACATTTGCCCGAGGCGGGTTTCGAACCCACGCAGGGGAAGAGAAGGCCCGGGGGCATGTTTGCGTGCGGCCCTTTACTGTTAAATGGTAACTGAGCCTTTGTGTTCGGGTCTCGTCCCAACGACCATATCAAATATTAACCGAAATTTCTAACGAGAACCGAACTGAAAATTTTAAACTCACTCCCTTTACTATGAAAGCTCTGTTAAAGTCCTGAATTAGTGATCTGCTGCCAGTTTTGTTACTAGCTTGACTAATTATGTAAGAGGGCGCTGTTTTGAAAAGTAGAAGTTTGCTGGGGAAATTGGAAGGGTATATACATCGGGAGAATAGCAATATGTAAATTAATGGTGTAACAGAAAGTCAACGGAGAGAATATATTCGAAAAGAGTTTGTTTCAATACCAGCAGGATTCAGTGATATGAAAATTTAAGTAATTTTTATTAGAAAATTTTAGTATTTTATAGACAAATTTATAAATAATGTTTTCCGGTTTAACGCCAGTTTTATTAATTTTAATTTTTTAATAATAACGATTTTCTATATAGTTTCTAAGGCTACACAGTTTTATTTGTGGTCAGTACATACCCTAGAGCTCATTAATCATTAGCACCAAACATAAGAGCTATACAATTTCAATCTTTATATTAAAAGTTAATAGTTTATATTTTACTTGGACATAGCACGTTTTTAAAAAGTATTTCTTATAAATTACAATAAATGAAATTTTTTTGAAAATGAAATTATATAATTATGTAAAAAAAACAAAAGACCAATAACACTACAAATCATGAAGGGTCTTGGGTTCTGTATAATAAACTGATAGAGGCTGACTAGTTTCAAAAACAACGATTGTGCAGGAAGGTGATTTGGCCAGCCACAATCAATCCAGCCACCAAGGGCTTTCTTATATATACAGGATAGGTGAACCACAGGAGGGTCTCTATAGCCAAGGTCCAACCAAGTCTTTTAACAGAATAAATTATTATCGGCCACAGCCGGATTTGAACATAGGACCTTTGAAATACCAACGCAGCGCTCTACTCCCTGAGATACCTTCCATTCCAATTTTTATTTCTGATTAGTTTAAATTAGATAATTAAAACTTGATTGATTATTTAATTTCAAGTAACTAATTTTGATCTGATTGAATCACTTTTATATTGAATTTAAATTTAAGAATATTTACCACGACTGTTGTATGTTATGCGATTATGTGTTTATATTGTAATGAATTAGGTTTAAACACACACAAAATTACATATAGTATTTATATTTATGTTTTTTTGTATTATGAAGATTTAAAAAAATCTCATTTTAGTAATTTCGCGTTGAAAGTGATCGTATCAAGCTTAGTAGGATAACACTTTAAAAAATTTATTACAGCCTGATTTATTTTGGAAGACGCAGATTTTATGATTGAAATAAAAATTTGATGAAGATGTTTTGGATATTCCGCGTCCCATTAAGATACAATGATTATCCCTGAAACGAAGTCATTTTTTGGATCTGAAGAGAGCAGTTTACCAATGTCCAACAAACGGAAGTCCTCAGGAGTGAGATATGACCAGCTTATCGAAGGACGAATAGCCCGGAACAGCCGTGGGGAAAGGATAATGCCCGCAACAAATGGAAACAATTCGATGCAGGCCGGTAGCGTACCCTTGGCCTTTATGCCCCTGGACAGGAGAACTCACTTAGGGCCGGTGTAGTCCTCTAGGGAACAAGTTACTCAGCTCTGTAAGAATATGATATAGTGCTTATGTCATATGTTGTACTCATAGTATCCTATATTCTACATAATAATCTAATTTTTGCTACAATCGAAGACAAAATTAATAAATGACATTTAGTTAAATATACAAATAACTAAAATACCGAAACAAATACTCATATATTTGTATGGCTCATAGAAATATATTCCAATCCTAAAAATATATCCTATTGCTCGTAGAAATATCTATGGACAAATTTCGACCTTACCACTTCTTTGGTAAGGGCTCCATATATATCTCTGATCTCCCTCATAGAATCAATAATTTTCCTTGTTATAATGTTCTAGAATCTCACAAAATTGCTCAAGGAGAAGCTGTGGTAAGACCTTTCATGCAAAAATTGATAATGTAAAAATTTTACTAAAATATTGGATTAAAAATGTGCACCCTAAGGCCTTAAATTGTAAATATGTTATAGTATTTCGATTATAAAAAAAAAAGATCTGAAGCTCGCTCATAAAAAAAAATAGAAGTTAAATCAAAGACTTATATTTATGCAATTAAATTTACCAAGATCTAGAGCTATGTTTCCTAGGATAGCGTTATTAAAACTGTAACAAAATATTTTAAATAAACCTGGTTGTGCATTTTTATTTTCTGCGATTTTAATTCAGAGGCAATCACATATTTTTTTGTAAGAAAAGCGGTCAGAACTTTTTATAATAAATACGTGAGTTGATTACTGAAAATTGACAGTAAATAGAGAAATTATAGACTTAGATCAGAAAATATTTAAACGAAACAATTCCTTATGAATTAATTTAAAACTAAGAAATTAGAAAAGGGATTAATTCTTTCTTAAACTGAATATGCTAAATTTATAATTAGTTCCTTTATTTTGGACCTATATGCTCTAAGATTTAAAAGAAAGAAGAAAATACATAAAAAGAAAGACTTCAGTGTATCTTTTTTTTATATTTTAAATTCTTATACAAATTTAGCAATTTCCTAGCAACACAGCTATTCACAGAAATTTAAGAGAGCGATCCTTAAAAACTTTTCCAGATTATCTTGTGAAGCGGATATACTGACAATATTAATGGTTCTTATGGGAAGCGGAACAACCAATGAGAAGATTACTAACGATCCGTGAAACCAATCAAAAAGCAGGACTTAAAAAGGAATGGAATGAGACGGGCCATTGGCTGAGGAGAGGTAGCTATAGCTGAGCCCTCAATCCTTCCCAATAAGCTCCCTTTTATATGCATTCCTCTCAGGGCCCCAACTCTTTCATCTAAACTTCTCTGAAATTTATTATAATATATATATATATATATCGGGGAATGGATCCAAGCCAACGGACTGGATAACACAACAAACAGAGAAAGAGTAAAAAAGGTAGAATTTGCCTACAAATTAACGCAAAACTTCTATAAGAAATCGATATACAACCAAGTGAATGCTACAGTTATCAGGACACAAGCAACATATGGATCAGAGTGCTTAACACTGAAGAAGAAAGGCGAACTACGAGAACTAGAAAAACAGAGAGAGAAAAATACTAATACAAATTCTAGGACCTGAGAAAAACAATGAAAATATACAGATTAAAAGGAGAAATGAAGATTTGTATAAAAATATAGAAAAAATCAAAGATACAATGAGGGAGAGAATGCTAAAATTGTATGGAAATTTAAAGAACAAAGAAGATTATTAATAACGTTAAGAAACTGAAGAAAAAAGTAGGATGGATAGAAGCAGTGAAGGAATATGCCAACAAAATAGGTGTTACAGAAGAAATAATATGTGACAAGAACCGCTTCAGGCTACTGATAAAAAACGCAACCTATGAAGATAACAAGCCTAAGCCTCGACCGAATGGAGTGTGGACAGATGATCAGAGACGAGCAGTTGGAGAGAAAATGAAAAAGTACTGGGAAAAGAAGAAGAAAAAAAGACACCATAAGTCTTGAGTTATGTGCGGTGCGGTACATAGGTGGTCAAATTCATTAAAAAAAAAAAAAATATATATATATATACATAAGTAATATATATATACTTAATTATTATATTCAGAAAGGTCTGTTACAAAGCTCCTTTCCAGTAAAGTACTCGAATAAAAACATATGAACGATCTTAGACTTTTTATTCAAGTCCAGGTTTAAAGATAACCACTTTAAATATAACGGCAGCCCATTCTTCAGTAACCATAATTTCAAGTTATTAAAAAATAAAAAACATGCCAAAACATTTATCTGAATTTACTAAAAAAAAGAGAACAAACAAAATTACATTATTGATAAAAAAAAAATGGAATTATTTAATTTTTAACGCTGAATAATGAAGATCTTCTTTATCATTTATTTTATATACAATGAATATTTAAACTTCCACTGTTCTGCAAAAAAAAACTTTTCTCCCCTCCCTTGAACAATTTTGCCTGTTTCTCATGTTTTCAGGTGTGCTGAGTCCGAATCCGAACTCAGAAAAATTCTATCACCCTCTGATTTTGATAGAAAAGAAGTGAAACTTGAAAAAAATGAAAAATTGTATTTGAAAATTATTGTCTTTATTATAACAGATTTGTTTTCTTTTTCAACGATAAAATATCATTAATTGAATCCTGCATGCTATCAGGTATAATACTAGATATGACACAACTCAAAAAATTTACACACATCGTCGTGTAGTTTTTTTTCTTTTGTACTCTTCCTCCTCTATCTCCCGCTGCAGTGTCCAGCAGTAATCCGCCAGCATCTTCTCATTCCATTTGCCAGAATATCTTTTTTCCATTCTGGATATGTCTTGGTGGAATCGTTCTCCATGTTCGTCCGAAACTGCACCCAAATTTGGGGCGAAAAAGTCTAGGTGACTATGCAGGAAATGTATTTTTAAGGACATATTGCATCCCAATGTTTTATGTGAAGTAAGCAGTTCTTGGACTATTTTTCGGTAGTCTCTAGATTTTTTGTTTTCCAAAAACTTAGCACATACCTCTCGAAAAGCAATCCAAGCCTTTTTCTCAGTAGTATTTAACTTTGCTTCAAAAGTGAGGTCCAGTCAAAACTGAAAAAACACTTTTAGCTATATTTCTTTAACCACTTGTAATATTCCAATCAAATTTTTTTCGTTCAAATATACTTCATTGCGCTCAAAATCATCGGGCTTTTGAATTTTTTTTCACTATGTTTTGATGCCGAAAAAAAATTGTCAAATCCACAAAAAACTCACCTTTTTGGATAAAATACTAGAATTTCTCAGGAAACTGTGCGTGATAGAAAAAATCTGACTTCAAATTCGTGTTCAGCACATCTGATAACAGTAAGAAAGCATGTTTTGGTTTGAAGGAGGATTTTCGTGCAGAACAGTGTTATATATCTCCCGAACCCAAACCTTAGAACCCAAAACGTAACGAAGGAACCTGATACCCATTATTATGTCACAATTAAGAGTATCTTCCGACTACAAACTCCACACCAGTAAATACCTTAATATGCCATATCAATTTATTCTTATTTGAACAAAAAATAAGTTTTGTCTGGCGGAGCATTAAAACTTCATATCCAAGCTCTCTCAATTTTTGCCCAAACCTTGCCCCCTCCGACTACCATTTGTTTCTTTCCCTGCAGAACTCTCTTAATGTTGTAAAGTTGCCTTAAAAAGGGGCTTTTGTAAATCAATTGGTTCAGTTTTTTGCCCAGAAACCTCAGAAGTTTTACAGTTACGGAATTATCGTTTTACCAGTAAAGTGGAAATAGGCTTTCAGATAAACCGGGACATTTGTCATTGATTAGTGTTTCAAATCAATGACGTAGAGCAAGATCTGAAGCATATTGCAGTGGGAATGAGGAGAGAGAAAGCGACGGACCGAGAGGTGTAGAAGAGGCTCTTGAGGGAGACCTAGGCTCTGTAAGGACTGTTGAGCAGAGCAGTTAGTTAATTAGTGTTTCAAGTATGAATTATTTGGCTTTGAAAAGCATGAGAAAATATTGAAATTACTTGCCACCAACCTATTATTACGATTCTGACAGCTTAAATTTTAATAAATCAATATCTAAGGACACAGGCAGAGAATAAACGATCCTTAAGATCCTTAAGTGCTAATAAGTTTTCAATTCATGGTTTTGAAAGGGAAAGTTAAAACTGTCATCTCGGTCCAATGCGGGCCCTTTATTGGGAAAGGGAGGAATTGGAATTAGGACCAGGGCCAACTACTGGAGGGGAAAGTATGCGATGAATGGCCAATGAGAAGAAGTTGAAGGCTAAGGATCTGATGGGTCCTGCGGAGGAAAGGACAATCCGCAGCGGCTAATTTGTCCTTTGTCCTTCATGCAACAGGTTCTTTCCTACCTCGACCAGTCTTATGCTTTCCTACCATAGTCCATATCCTTATCTTGCAATTTAGCCACTGAAGTGTTATCATATCTCAAATAGAGTTACTTTTTGCATCGATTAGCCACTCCTATTGGCCCTGAAGATGACCTACAAAGTAGGTCGAAACGTCGGCACACATAAAATATAATAAGTTTCCACTTACTTATTGTCTAAATTTTTGACTGCACCCCCAACTATTTCCATCCTACATAACTACGTTTATATTAAATATTTTTAGTAGTACTACTAATTTTTTTAAATTTTAGTTCTACGTCGTGTTTTTTATTTGTTAATTGTATTTTTATAAATTTAATATTTTTATGTTAAATTTTCCCTAATATTATTAATTTCATAAATTGATTTTTATGCATTATTATAAATCCAGGCCTCATTATGTGAATATAGTTTAGCATAAAAATAACAATACAAGAAGTTCGTGGCTTTTAAACGATTTCCATATAACCTTTAACTATCTAGAAGAAACTTTTTTTTTTAAATTATTGTAGTTAAGAATGCTTTCTATTTTATGTAGATTCAAAGTTTGTTTTAAAAAAAAAAATATGATTCTGATAAAAACTGAGATAGAAGTAAAGACAGATATAACCATGTCATTCTTTTACAAAAGATTTATTTTTAATAAAAAGAAAGGAGAGGAAGAATTATAACAATAGAATTATATAAATAGATTTCCTTTTCTGAGCCACTGAGTAAAATAACAAGTATTTAATAATCAAAATGCTTCCTCTTTTGTTATATTATTTATTTCCTATAAATAAACACAAAACTTATTAAATAATTACGAAATATTTTCAAAATATTACGAAAGCGTAATTTTATAAATTAAAGGAGCTCTGAAAGCACAAACTTTTACTAATTAAAGATAATCACACCAGGTTGGATATTGAAGAACAAGAGCGTAAAATTATAACATTTTCTTCTTAAACTTAGGAGTTCGTTTAGTTAATGAGATAGCTCTATTCCTGAAAAAAAAAAAAAGATTTTCCGATGCCACTGTGCAATACCATTAGCTTCAAGGAATATTTTATCGATGCAAATCTTAATACTTTAATACCTTTTTTTTAAAAAGATAATATGAAATGTGACATTTTCTTTGGTATTTCAATACTACTATGGAATAAGGCTGCAACATATATATATATGTAAATGTGCGTATATGTTTTAACAGAATAAATGATTTGTCTGCCATAGCAGTCTGCATGTGGAACTACTCCCTGTGGAGGGACCTGTGGTCCAGTGGTTAGCATAACAACCTACTAAACCCAAGATGGTGGGTTCGTAGCCCTTGGTTATGCTGTCCCTCGGAAGTGACGTTAAATGGGGGTACCGAGCCTGTACGATATCAGGTACTCGCAAAAATTCCTATCCTAATTTAACTTCGATATGCAAAATTTAGAGCTCCCACTGTAGCATCGTCGCAGCCTGAAGTGACATTAAATAAAGAGACAAACAACCCCTCCTAGCATCACCACATCCTGCACAGGTTCAATAAATAATTATATAAATATAAAATCTATAAAATAATCAGTACATTGTAGAGTTTGTTTTGCAAGGTGATTTAGCCAACTACAAACAATTCAACTGGCAAGATTTTTTTCCCTTTATAGAGACTGGGTGAGCCCTGAGATACTTTTTCGAATCCTCAGGGTCAATCTCTGGGTGTTAACAGATTAAATAATTTATCTACTACAACCGGGTTCGAATCCGGGACCTACATCTTAGCAACTCTATGAGGGTGAATTGACTTGAGTAGTGTAACTACAAAATAGAAAGAGCAGAAAACATTTTGTTCAGGGTTGATTCAATTGTAAATTGAAATAATAAAAATTAGTTAATCTGGGAAAAATGATCTTTACATATAAAATGCAAATTTTGAGAGTTTTTTTTTGTGGGTAGAGAGAATTTATTTATCTATAAAATAAACATTTGTTTAACAAAAGAAACGTTTATATTTTTCTTTATGAATATTCCTTCCGTCATAACTGTTTTCACGCTATCGATAAGTAGATAGTTGAAGGACTTAGAGCAGACGACGTAAGGCAAGTTTCATCAAAATCTGCTGAGCCACATTGGTTTAAATTACACCCACATATATCGTGAAAGATTGCAGCATTTGTTGCCCTGAGTAGTAGCCAGCTCACGTGTCTAGGAGACGTGATCTAGAACTGTATGTCCCTTGGGAAGGTACAACTGTCCTGTACCTTTAGGTCCCAGTACTCTCCCTACGTGCCTCCTACGTCCAAGGAGGCAGGTCTTCGGTCTTATGGCAAGAAGTACGCGCCAGAACTACCAAGATGCCTATAATATATATTTTCGTCATAACATAAGAGCCGAACATAATTTTATAATAGAATTATAGTTCAATATTCGATAGGATAATTAACATATCTCAAAACGAAAAAAAAAAGAAGAACAAATTAATATTTGCCGTGGTATAAAACCCTGCCACTTTAACCCATGAAGGCTCAGTACATGATAGAGACTGTACTGTTTATAAGATCAACGATCTGCAGGGAGGTGGTTTGGCCGAAGATCACACTCAAAAACCAGTACTTTCGCTCAATTAATGGCACTTTATACAGGCTGGGTGTGCCCCAGAAAGGTCTCCATTTCCTAAGGGGTAAATTTATGGTAGTTCAAGCATAAATAATTCATACACCGCTTCTTACACCGAGGGATAAGGGTAATGGAAGTGTTGTAAATAAAGGTCATTTATTTATTAAAATATAAGTAGCGGGTGGTTATAAGCAAACGGTTTTATGAGTATTTTTTTTTAAATTTAAGAATATATAAAATAAATACCTTTGAGAATGGTTACATCATTGGCAAATGGATGATGGTCATTACCTGTAACAAAAAACAAATGTTAGATAACTTTATACAACACTTAAATTAAAATTAAATTAATTAGGCTTCAGTGTATAAATTAATGACTATTTTTTCTCGCTCCACTAGCATACTAAATAATATTCCAGGTCTGAATAAGTGGAAGTATCGAATTTTTAACCACCGAGAGAGAAAGCAACTATCAAGCAATCAAATTTTTTTAATAAAACAAATTAGACCTAGGCCTGCAAATGGGCGTATTATTTTTTCCAAATTCATTTGAACTAAATAAAAGCTTCAAACTTTGGACAATAGTAGCAAGTAGCAATAAATCAATGTAAATAATATTTAATTATTATATTTTTTTATATTTATTATACTTGTTGAAAAAACAAAATTGAAGAGGAAATAAAGGCACAGTGTTAGGAAGTAAATACTTCTTTATTTGGACACCCCATTAGATACTCCGCGCATTTTGTTCCGAAACTTAAAAAGTAGAAGTTATAAAATTATATTCTAATAATGGATTGAATTGGTCAGGGAGTGCAGGCAAAGATTACATAAAATAAGAAATACTTATTTTATCGTGCCAACGTTTCGGCCTAAGATGAACGCTATCTTCAGGGCTGCGTGAGGGAGGAGACCCGATGTGAGTCTGAACTTTGTCAAATTTCAACTCATGTTGACCTAATTATTTCTATTAATAATATTTATAGCTAGCTCTATTTTTGTTTTTTTTAACACATGATGAAGAACCAAGTGCTGCCTGAATCGTAGATTCCCATAGTACATCCAATTTATAACTAAAATGACAGAATTTTTATTTTTGATATTATTGCAAATCGATTGTGATACTTTTATTACTAGTAGAAGACCGTGAGAGAGGGCTTTGGGAAGAGTAGCTAGCGGAGAGCATAGAGACAGGAGAGGAGAGATCCGATTACCTTCTTTCAACTTTTTAAATGGAAAAGCAATTACCTAATCTTCTTTAGGGAACGAGTCGTTCCGCCGAGGATGGGCGGCTATGGAATTGGATTCGTTATAAACTTTAGTCCCAACAACTTTTAATAATAAATCCACTTCTCCTAGCTCCACTTGACATATCTAAAATTATACTTCGCCCGTCCACTTGGGTTGTATTTATTGCCACGATAAGGCTTGTATTTCAACGATTAGGATCAACAAAAGGAATCTGCCTTCTGAAATTATACAACCACTAACTGAGACCATAAACGAATCTTCAGTAACAGATTTTTCTGCAGATATAAAAAAGAGTTGAAAAGGACGAAGATTTTGTACTATGATATGTTTTATTTGTGTGTTTAAGCAGCCGCCTTGACACTATATGATAATGCGTCGCCTTGGTGACACCAAAATTTATTTGCAGAAATTACAATTTTTAACAAAACTACTTCAGAAATAAAATAAGATAGTTATGTCCAAGCAACGCTGAAGTTCTTCTGATTCTTAAAGCATGAAAACTAGTATTAAATATCAAATAAATTTTTAAGATGTCAATTTCACTCATACGTTTTTGTGTAACTAAGGCAATGAATAATGAATTATTTTCCAATAGCGAATTAAAAACTACTTCAATTAGTCATGAGATTAAAGAAATAAATGTGTTTATTTCTTTTATTTTATTTTTTTATTGGTTTATTGTATTTTATTCATTACTTTTTTTAATTAATGAATTCCCTCCATTCAGTGGTCGGTAATTAGAATAATTAGGATTAGTTCCAGCACATACAAATTTCAAATAAATTACTGCATTTGTTTTTTCGCGTTTCCGATAGTAATAGTAAGGGAGCCATAATGCTCTATTTGGTTATATACATATATATTTAAAAAAAATATTTTCTAGACAAAATATCTAAACTTTCTTAACATTATCAAATATATGAGAAGCGAGGGGATGGTTGACTGGAAGATAGACGTAAGGAAGAAAATAGTTGGGGGTGCAGTCAAATAAAAACACTAAATAAGTAACCACTTATTTAGTGTTTTTATTTGACTGCACCCCCAACTATTTTCTTCCTTACATATTATCAAATATAGTTTTAATTATAAATAGTGCATTTCCTCTCGAAAACAAGAGATATACTTTTTTAGAACTTGGACAAAATCATAAGTAAGTTTTAAATAAATTAATTTTTGTTTTAATTTGATGACTAAATGATTACAAAAAAATTAAATGACTAACTAAAAGAACATATGTATGTTTATAATTCCAATAGGGATAAGTGAAATTGATGTTACTATCATGTTTTTACGTTCAATATTATGTTATTAAAATTTTAACACCTTCACGAAACTATATTAATTCATAATTTTTATTTTGCTTTTTTTATTATACTTAAAGAAGAGATTATTTAATTACAAACAAATATTTATTATTTTGATTATTGGAAATTTGAATATTGGAATGAATTATGATAACCGATAAATATTTAAATAATACAATTAGAGTAAATACGGTACGGAGATATAAGGATATAATCTTTTCTAAATAAATTAACTAAGATGGCTATGATAAATAACTTGGAGACACGTAGAAATTTCCTACTAATTAAGAATATCTTGATTAACCTGCTTAGTCTATTACTTTACCTCACATCAGGGTGCTTACTAAGAAATAAGGAATATTCATTAATTCAAACTTGCATGATTAGAATGTATTCATTAATACGAAAAATGAATAATATTATCTTTCTAATAATTTTAAAATTATAAGAAAGAAAAAACTAAAGTACATAAAAGTATATATTGCTAACAAAATGTTTTCCTGAATACTGCTAAAATGCATATAGAGATATTTAAAAAAAAATAAAATAAATTTTGTTTTTTACCGAGAACAAACCATTACAACCTATGAAAAGTTTAAGGTAATATGGTAGAGCTTGTACAGTTTCTAGGTAAGCGGTTGTGTACGAGATCACTCTCAACCTCCAGGCTTTCCTCCTAGTAAAACCACTTTATAGAGGCCGGGTGAGCCCAAGGAGGATCTGTAGATCCCACAGTGTACATCTGTAACTCTTGAAAGATTAAATAATTTATCTGCCACAGCCAGGTTTGAACCCAGGACTTTCAGCAAAACAACTCAGCGCCAAATGGACGCACAGAGAGTACAAAGTAAGATTAAAATGGGGTGTATAAAAAAAAAAATGACCGTTTTATCAAATTCCAGAATTCAAAAGTCTGTAAATATTTTAAGCTATTTATTATTTACCAACAGTTAATAATTCCTTTAGAGCATTCTCTAAGTTTGTTTACTAACACTGGACTTCTTCAAAAAAAGCCTCAGTTTAGTAATTTATTTCAAAGAAGAAACATGACAGTGCCCTACTAAATTCTCGTAATTTTAAGAAATTACTGGGAAAAAAATTTCACAGCCGCTGAAGCAACTCGTGAAATTATTAAATATGAAGGGGAAGGTGTCCTTGACCAGCGCACTGCGCGGCGTTGGTTTGAATAATTTAGCAGTGGAGTTACGACGTTGGAAAGGAAGAAGGGCTCCGGGCGACCATTAATGGATATTGATGAGGTTCTGAAGGAAGCTGTTGAGTCAAATCCGTCCACAAGTACTCGCGAACTTGCCAGGGAGTGTGGTGTGTCGAAAGATACTGTTAGTCGCCATCTTCTCTCTATGGGTGAAAGAAGGTGAAACGGTAATTTTTTTTTATACACCCCATTATTTAATTATTATTAATACAAATACTTCAAATAAAAAATGAAATTGCTTTATTTTCGAAATTGATTACAACATAGACGACATGGAACAGAGACCATATTGATGGCAGGTCGCCATTTATTAAAGCCATTTCTACTTTGAAATGGGCGGGTGTTATCGACACACATCGCCTGTTATTTATAGACACTCTTCTCCTTCCTCCGGCTTCTTTTCAATTTTCTTATCCGGACTCCACGACTGACGTCTTCCACTGATTAACTTTTCTACAAATAGGTTTCTTCCAGATATCGTCAGATCCTTTACGATTTCGTTTCCATATGGCAAGAAAGTGTCGAGTATTGAACATTCTTTAGAAATGTTGAAAATGTTCGGAGGGCGCTGTCAATAAATTGTTCACAAAATAATTATTACTTATTTTATTTCTGCAATTCGGCGTAATTCTCAGGCCACCATAGCATGTTATATCAAAGAAATAACATGTTATACAAACAGAAATGACATGAATGACAAGAAATAAATAAAATGCACAAATAGTTATATAGTAAAATTATAAAATTATTTATGAGAAATTATTGTGTTGCCACGAAATACGTAGTGTGAGTAACTTTCATCTTTAAAAAAATATTTTAAAATTTTAATAACTTTTTTTTAGTTCTGATTGAAATTTCTAACTTTATAGGTATTTATTATTCCTAGAAATCACACAATTTCATAACACATTTTTACTCATATGAATTTTAACTCATTTAAACAATAGAATGGTCTTTATTCGCGCTAAAATGAAAATTTATTTATTTGATGCGAAACAACCTTGAAGGACTAAGCGACTATGATGCAGCATTTTTTGTTATGTTTTTTCAGTTTTTCTCGGCCCATCTTTGCCTCATGGTTTCACTGAAGGATTTTCTTCTGTCCAGGTCTTGGATGGGAATTTTTTTCTGTCTGCCACTAGTACCTCATTTTTTAGGAATTTTTGGTATTCAGTTCTGTTTTCTAATAAAGCTAGTGTAATCCCGTGTTTCTGTGTTTCTTGTTTTATTTGTTCAGTGTATCCTTGTTTGAATTTGTAGCCTATAATTTTGGTGAACATTTTTTTGTTAAGCTTCTCCTCGTTCATCCTCATCATGTGACCATAAAATCTGAGTCTTCTAACCCTCATTTCTGTTTCCAAGTCGCGTATTTCGCAGTAAATTTCTTTGTTAGATTTCAGCCGGTATCCTTCTGGTGATACTTTGGGCTTGTGGATTCTCCTAAGAAATGAAAATTATTAAAAGTACGAGAAAAAAACTGAGACACGTTTTAAATTCACTAATTCAACCGACATACAAATTTTCAAACTTCTAAATCTATTGGAAGCGCAGTTGAGGTGTACGATACTGTAAAAATCCTAAACTTGCAGGACAGAATAAATGAGCCGCAAATGGGGATAACCCCAAAATTTCAAAAATTCACTTTTTAACTATTTTCGCTAGTTAAGTCAAACAATTTTGTTAAGCATGCCATTTTTCCGCCTTATTCTGATTTTAGTTTGGTTCAGAAACTGTACCAGTAGTAGTACAGCTTCTAGTAGCTAGTAGAGCTAGTAGTAGCAGCAGTAGCTTCGGGAGCATAAATCATTGATTAAACTAGTGAAGAAGTCAATATTATAAATTTAAAATTATCAGCTTTGTATTTTGAGCGCCTCAATTTTGCAAGGCGAGAAAAAGGTGGTAATCGCTTGATGCCAGGTCCGGACTATATGGTGGATGTATTAAAACTTACCAACCAAGCTCCCGGAGTTTCTGGCGAGTCACTACAGACGTGGGTGGCCTTGCGTTGCCCTGATGGAACACAACACCTTTTCTGTTGGCCAATTCTGGCCGTTTCTGGTCAATCGCTAACTTCAAACGGTTCAGTTGTTGACAGTAGAGATCTGAATTTAGTGTTTGGCCATACGGAAGCAACTAATAATAAATTATTCCTTTCAAGCCCCACCAAATACACAGCAGAACCTTCCTGGCCGTTTGGCTACCATTTGAGCTGCTTCACCACGCTTTGACCACGATCGTTTTGCACAATATTTTCGTATATGACCCATTTCTCATCCCCAGTCACCATCCGTTTAAGAAATGGGTCGATATTATTCCGTTTGGCAAAGGCTTCGCAGATGGAAATTCGATCCATCATGTTTTTTGGTGTCAATGGGTGTGGCACCCAAACATCGAGCTTCTTTTTGAATCCAGCTTTACGCAAATGGTTTAAAACTGTTTTATGGTCGATCTTTAGCTCCTGGGCGATGCTAGGACTACTAACATGCCGGTCAACTTTGATTATTTCTGTGATTTTATCGACATTTTCGACGACAGGCCTGCCTGTGCGAGGTGCATCTTTAACATCAAAAATGCCTGAACGGAATCGACGAAACCAAAATTTCTCGTAATTATCTGTTACAGTATCGGCACCATAAACACCATTCACAATTACAGCGGCCTGGCTTGTATTTTCGCCTTATCAAAGAAAAACTGTAAAATGTACCGAATTTTCTAACTACTGGAACAAAAAAAAAAACAGCCAAAGAATTTTTTTAGTGTGAAATGTCACCTTGACAACGAGTATAAACTTGCAATTGTTTGATCGATACTTTACGAGATATCGATCACTACAGACATCTACCGAGAAAATAATGGATTTATTTTTACTATTATATACACCAAAATTTTTTTTTCCATAAAAGTTGTTAAATACTTTTTGCTTAATGCTTTGTTGAAATGTCTAATGCATGTATATTGTAGACCTCAGTTACACACGACAGGCATTTTATAGTATGTGATTTGTGGGTAAGTTTCATAAATCTTTCGACGATACCAAAAATAAAATAAAAAATCATCACTTTAATTAATTCACAAATAAAAGTAATTATATATCTTGTATTAAACTTCATATTGGCGATGGTCATATGCAATTTTAGTAAAGTGCTGTATCTTATTACTATAAATTTTAAGTGAAACATTGAAGATATAATGAAAGGCAAAAGTTTGAATAAACTGATATAATTGTTCTGAGGAGAGGGAGCTGATAAAACTGAATATACCTCAAAAGTTAAAACACAGAAGGGGAATGCATTAAATGGTAAAAAGATAAAACAAACCAAGGTTAATTTTTCAATTATATGGAAAAAGAAATTATGATGAAGTTTCTATTGGCAATTTATCGATACACAGAGCTTTCATTTTGTGTCCCAGCTCTCTCTAGTCCCCTTCAATATTCATCAACATTGTTTATTGCAATAATTTCAGAAGATCAAAATTAACACTACAAACTATTATTCTTGAACCAGTTGAAAGACAATAATTTGTACTTTAGTTCAGCCTGATTTTGTTAATATCTAGATACATTATTAAGCCATTAAATTCAATGTTTCAATTTACAATTACAATAAATACAGTTATTCAATGTACTTTCTTATGAGCTGTTCGGCCGAAAAATCCGTAATGACCATTCTTCATTCCGTTAGACTTAGTTTCATGAAATTTTTTTTTTTACTCGCATTCGGTTTTCTATACGCGGATTAGTATCTTTCCCATTTTTTTTTAAACATTAGCTGTAGAAAACGTTACAATATAACAAAAAAAAAAAAAATAAAGATGAAATAATTAAGAGTACTAGTTCATATTCCACTGTAAATAGAATATATATTAAGATTCTAAGGAAGATCTACTCGTACATAAATACACATATTAAGAATCATAGGAAGAAAGGTTGAGAGTCGGGTGCTATGCATTTCAGAATAGTAACGTTTAAAAGTTTAGAATCTTTAGTCAAACATCGGTAATCATAAGATGATAATAATACTTTCTGATGATTTTTGCCTTCATATTAAATTCTACAACTAAAAATTTTAATATGTATTGTAACTTCATTTTCAAAAAAGAAGATGAAAGTTAAAACAGAATCCAGAATTTTAATGAATAACCTTAAGCTTTGAATTGTTGAGAATACGAGATATAAGGATATTATAAATGGAGTAGCATAAACGGGAAGATATTTACTTTGTAGATGAAGGAGGATAGCAGTAATGCCACCCACAGGACGAGGAGGGTTCCTGCTTTGTGCCTCCGGGCAGGGCAGCCAACTTTGATCTAAGGATGGACTGTTTGGTGGATGTCCTGTTTGAGGAATATATTGCTGGGACGGTTATGAAGCCTCGGTGTACACTTCCTCGGAGGGTCCTTTAGAAGTGGTATGGCTCGGAGGGTTCCGTACCAAACATCCTTTAAGGATTCTGTCAACTGCCTCCCTTGGCCCAATCTACTCCAAGACCAGGACGTAGACGAACAAACGTTCATAACTCCCCCCTTCAGAAAGGGGAACTGTGCTGCATCCACATGAGGGAGAGAATTTTCAAGAAATAATACTTCAGAGGACAAAGCTTTCATAAATATTCAAAAGCAAAACCTGTTACATGTACATGTTTACAAGAATGCGATATAAGGGTATTGTACAATGGTGTATTTCCATTACTTACATTTTCTCGTACCACTTCAATATCCTCTGTAAATAATCTTCCCTTTACGGTAGAAGGAGAGAGTATTTTTAATAAAAATAAAAATGAATAATTTTATTTATCCTTAATAATAATAGCTCAGGTAGCTATAGGTCATTTACATTTTTTTTCTTCCTTATTTCCGATAGAAGCCTTTTTATTCATGAAGGAAGTTAGGATAACATACAAGAAACCATTTTGCTTATAAATGTGTATTTTTTCCTTCATTCTCATACATTTTCGTCAGATTAATCTATATATGAATGAAAATTAAATATACTCTGACACAATATTATATGAACCTTCAGTATAAATATGATTAAGTTCCATTATATCTATTACATCATTGATACTTATCATATTTTTATTTATAATCATTATATTCATTTATATTATAATTTATTATTTTATATAATAGCATACAACGCCACTTGTACAAAGGCATCTGCAAAAGAATTTCCTTTCCACGCATTTACGCAGTTTTTCAAATATTGGCAAGAAAAAAAATATATTTCTTCGACATTTATTTACGATATTTCGATGAAGTCCATTTCCCATATAACTGAAATTATTTGATGCAGTGTCAATGTCACGATAGTGGTTATGTGACATTTACTCTACTATTTTCCATTACTTTTACGGGATAATTTAAATTATAATTTTAAAATGCTTTAAAAAAAGATACACCTATATTAATTTAATTAAATAATAATTTATATTAAAAATAGCGAGTTGTATAACAAACAATGCACAATTATAAAATTAGGATAAATAGTAGATGTTTATGGTTTTCAACTAAAATGGAATGGATCAACAATGCGGAGAGTTCCAAATAAACACTCTTAACCACCTTGTTAAAATTTTGGAGATAACCATCCTTGTCTTCGGAATCTTTTTTAAAATTAATTTCCTCCCCTGATATAAATTTAAAACGTAAAAATTCTCATTGCAATTACTTGACAGTAGGTATGCCATTGGCAAATGAATAAATTTTAAGTGTTGAAATATTTAATATTTTTTTAAAAGATGGAGACTTCCAAAATATAATTATAAGAAAGAGGATGTAATTTGTGCTTAATTTAAATAACCGAGATTCGTTTTAATTACCTTTTAAGGAAAGAAATAAAAATGGCATAGGAGATACGAATTACGCCTTTTACACGGAAAACGTGTAAGGCTAAGTAATGAGAAAAGGAGGACAAGGTGCTAGCAACAATCAAGAAGAGCGAAGACGGCATTATCACCGAGAGGAAACGAGTTCCCTTCAATGGCTTCCTCCATTAACGGGAAATAATGCTCTTCAAGGAGGGAACAAGAGAAGTGATGATAAAGCTAGGAGATACGGAAAGGTGAGGTGAAGAGGTAGAAGAATAACCGGAAGACAATGCAACCTGGATAGCAATTACTTCCTTAATATATAACAATTCCTTAGCTTTCAATCCAATATCTAGCATTTCATATTAATTGACCGCCCTGTAGAAATCCCCCAATGCAGGTCGAAACGTCATTTTCTCATAAATAGTTTAGCTCTATTTAAGGATTTTTTTTTTCTGACCTCCTCCCAGACCATTTTATTTTTCGAAGTACATACATTTATTTTTTAGTGACAAGAGTTATTTAAATAATTGTGAAATGTAAACGAAAATTGTTATTATTTTTAAAGTTGACCTTAAGAATATTCCTATACTGCCGATATTCTTTTATTAGATTTTTCCTTACTATAATAATAATACAGGACCTAAGTAACGTTCTATCTTTATACAGTTTACAAATTTAATAATAAAATTGATCATTAAATTAAAAATAACTGGTATGACTCAACACTTAAATTTGTATTATGCGTGCCAGTGTTTTGGATAAATATTTTCAGGGTACCAGTAAAGAAGGCAGTTAACAGAGGGTGCTACGGCAACGAACCAATAAAGTTCAACGGGTACATTGCTTGGATTAATTAAAAAGATAAACATTTATTTTCGTGCTTTTAATTTTATATTTTCCTCTCACTGATCCGATCTAAATGAAACCGAGCGTGTTCAAAATAACCGAAAATTCGATTTACCGAAAAAAGAAGACGTAGAACGAATAACAAATCAATTTAAAAACAAATATATACCAATAAAATGATGTTCCACAATTGTTATTGTACACTGAAATGTTTAATTAAAGTATAATTATTATTTTCTCGAAGATTTGTCGGAATTTTTGTTTGTTTGGAAGGAAGTTCTTGGCCTGGAAAATTGGAGAAAAAAATTGAAGTTAGCTAAGGCCTGGAGAACTTTGTTTGGAAATCTTAAGTTTTTCGTAACCGTAAACCAATACCCACATACTCCTAATGTATGTTTGATATTGGCTCATCTTTTCTGGTTTATAAGAGCTTTTAAGGGAATTAGGATGATGAGAGTCTTCTTTGCGTATTAATTTAGTTACGAGGAATCCTTAAAACTACTGCCTTAAATCGGTACTTCTACTACACCGTAAATCGGTGGCCGAGCTTCTTACATATCATAAAATACAGCATAAAACATATGAAGAAAATCGTTAGGTACAATTACTACAGAAAAAATCACAATGGTGATGTTTGTCACGATTTCTATACCTTCCTCACCTGTGTGTGTTAAGAAATTTGTTTATATTTAAATGCACTTTTGACCAAAACCTGTTTTATAATTGCAGTAGTGCTTCCTGTCGGCTAATGTGAACTGAAATTTGGTGCGTTATTTGTATTAATATATAATTGTATGATACGAGTACAAAAATTAAAAATATTGAATTTTATTTCTATTGCATTTTAGTTTAGTTTTTATGAATTCCTGTTTATGACCTTCAAGTAAATTACCACACTCGTGTATTATGTTGTGACCAAAAAATCACGCAAAGCTTTCTGCCGTAGTTTTTTTCTACATTTCCTTTACCTTTACTCCATGTAAACTTTTTCTTTCCCCCGCCCATCTTATTCTTGGGTTCTTCAATCCTTTCTTCTCTTGCATTAGTATCCACTTTACTGCCTTGTTTCCAAACATTTTTTTTATATAACATCTCTTCGTTCTTTTTTCGCTTTTTCCAAATCTAGTTTTACTTGGTTCCTCAAGGTAGTATCCTAGGCCCAATCCCTTATACAGTTTATACACCTGCCATCCCAACTCATCCTAATACTATCCTTACCACGTATGCTGATGATACATGTGTATTATCATACAGCACCAATCCAGTTATTGTGTCCCAAAGCCTCCATTCCCATATCACTGATCTTGAAGAATGGTGTCAAAACTGGAGAATTAAAATAAATTCTCAAAAATCGCATGAAATCACTTTTACATTACGTCGTAAACCAATGACTTCCTGCCCTTCAGTATCTTTTAATATCCCACTGGTGCCTGTAGAACAGATCCGATACTTAGGGTTGCATCTTGACAAACGATTTACTTGGAATCCTCATAAGATACTGAAAAGACAAGAAACTGCTTGACGTTTCAGGCTACTTCAACACTTACTAGACAAACGCTCTAAGCTCCCAATTAATTACAAAATACTCATCTACATGACCATCATATGACCTATTTGGACTTACGGAGTAGAGCTTTGGGGCTCCACCAAGCCATCGAATTCCTCTCGTATCCAATCCCTACAATCCAAAATCCTCAATGGTCCTTATTTTGTTAAGAATAAAGTCAATTATAATGACCTTAATGTCCCATTTGTTGCTGATTTGGCCAGAACCCGCTATCTATCCTTTCATAACAAACTTCATTCCCACTCAAACCCTCTAGTTTCAAGCCTAGTTTCCACTTCAATTCCCGATAATCCTCCGAAGCGTCTGAAAAGAAGATGGCCCCGTGACCTTCTAAGTTGAACTTGTGATTTGAGTACTACCAGTGGGTAGTTTCTCTACTTGTCATTTCCACATGTCATTATGTATCGCTTAGCCTATTTACTTGATGTATTATTGTAATACATTTGTAAATATTAATATATAAATAAATAAAAAAATAAAAAAGTTTTACTTGGCTGGTCCACAGAGTAATTGACGAATTTTTATGTGTAAGTGGCCATTTTATTGATGAGTATTGCATGGGGAAATCTTTTAATAAGTTCATAAAATTTCGTTCGTCATTTTCTTATGTCTGATGCCAGGATAGAATTTTATTTAAAGGTTTTATCGGCTATTTGATTAATTTTGGACCTAAAACCTTTCTCATAAATATGAGTCTTTTTTTTAGACTTTTCTCCATGTAACATTTTGTGTGTAGTGTGAAAATGTGAAACAAAGAAACATAATATTTCCGTAACAGTCAAGATAAGTAGAAACCAATATATACATATAAATATATATATATTTTAATCTTAAATTAGGATATAAGCATAAAATAGATTGGGATGTAATATAATGGAATATATATTGCCAAAGTTGTTACTTTTGATATTGGGCATGTTGAAGTTGGAAAGGCATGACTTAGCGGAGATGGAGGTCTGTGAACAAGTGTACAGGAACCGCAGGATGTGGCCGCCTTGTCTGAACACTTTATACAATGTCCTCCTACTTCAGTTAAAAACTAACTATTCTTTATTGCGGTAGATAAAATTTTTATTATACTTTCCAATTTTTATGATGATAAAAAACCATAAGTACATTAACTGTCACTCAACGCTTTTTAAGTAAATAATTTGTTTGTATTATTTTCCTTTTTATGGGCCTAGATAGATTTTTTTAATACTAACAAAATTGTTTTATTTATTTTACATTGAAATAAATTCATAAATAATTAAATTAATACAAATAATGATTGAAATAATACTGATATTAACTGATAATGATGCCTTTAACTATTGTATTTAGTCAGATTATTAACATAATTATATAAGATATTTTTTTTAATTAAAGGAAATGTTACTATGTTTTAAAATTAACCCGTTAAGATGAGTACTTTTAAATTAATTTATTTATAATTTATAGAAGATAATGCTAATCGTACAAACTCATCTGACACTAAACTTATGAAACAAAGCACATTTTCTCACCAATCAGCTTAGAGAAATCTCAGTACATGATATTTATGCCTCATGTAAGTAGCTTATTCAGCAAGTTTAGTTGTTTAGTAATAAGCAGTATTAACCTATTCAATGCGGAGAGCGTTATATAATGCTATTTGAATTGTAGAGCAGGTCGGAGAGCATTTTTTGAGCACTATTTGATGCTATTATTCGTTTAAAATGCCGCGATGGGGGTTCTAATAGTATTATTGGCTTTAAAAACGTTTGCACCATCGAGAGTAATAATCCGTTTTCGGACACTGCTCTTTTAAGAGCTTCTGTTGATTTTAAATTTTATAGTTGATTTTAAATGTGCAATAAATATGAACTTGAAATGTAAATAATTGTAACTTTCAATCAACAGTAATAATTATAACAAATAAAACTGAAATGTAAAAAAAAAATAAAAACAAACTTGCGGGAGACAAAAAAAAAAAAAGTGTTCCCGCATTGAAAGTGTTAATAGAGAAATGGAGGAGATTGGGTTAGGGACAGTGAAAGTGACAATTTAAAAAAAAAAAGACGCTGGTCATTACAATCCTCACAAGATAAAGCAGTGGTGAATAACTTAAAGGCATTCGTCTTAAAGGATTTTTTAATTATTTAATTTTACTTTTAAATTTAATTATTTCTTGAATAATTTTATGAGCGTTTAGTTTGTAAAAATAAAACTAAGAAAATAGATGGTTTTTTTTTTTTTTCAAAATTGCTTTTTACGCTGTTTCACTCCATTACAATCATTATCAATACATTTATGAAATGGGCTAACTCTTTATATCACAGAAAATGTTTTTTATAAATGTAATAAAATGATCTAAATAAGAAAAAATAATAAATGATATGAAAAAAAAATATGTGAGAAGAGTTATCTTTTTGTTACTTGAGCTCATAGAGAGAAGTGAGCCAAGAACAACAATGAAGTTGAAGGTTTAGAGCCGGCAATATCCCAGCAAGAGGAGGCTAATGTCCTGCTATATCTCTAACCTTATCTAATTGGAAACCTAAATAAAACCTTCTATAAAATACATCTACTTTTTTCCTATCTTCTATTTTAAACATCTAAACAAGAGAAAACGTCTTCATTTTATGTTTCATCCTATAAGACAGCAGCCTGTGTAAAATTATATTTTTAAAATAAAATTGTAGATATAACTGGCTCTGGTCAAAACCCTGAATGGTATTTATTCTAAATTAATCCAGAAAAATAAAAGCCGGTAAAAAATAATTGATAAATTTGAAGGGCTCTAAAAAAATAATCCAAACCGATTTTATGTTTAAAAATTTGGCAATTTTATTTCAATTATTATATCTTAAAAATATCTTAATACTACGAATTTAATCTAGAGGCTCTGTTATATTTTATGTAGAGTGTATTTTATATAGGACCACCGGATCATATAGTTATTTTATCGCTCTTTATGAATATAAAACTCTACATTTCATTACATTAAAAATTTATGCGCTTTCTAAGTATAAATATTCTAATTGCATATTAAAAAATATTACCTATATTACTACGATCCATATGTATTTGACTCAGTACATGGTGAGAACCCTACTTTTTTTTTTGGGTGCCAAGTTTTTCCTCTAATTAAGGGTAACCACTGAACAGCAGCTGGGTGAGCTGCATGCAGATTTGCAGTATATGTAGATTTGCAGATTCTACAGATTCCAATGACGGCTGTTAACAGGAACAAATATTCATCTGTCATAGCCAGTTTCGAACCCGAGGCATACTGTTTAGTAACTCAGTGCTCTATAATCTGAGCTAATCCACTCCCTAATTCCACAGTAATAGCTAAATAAACAAATTACTCTATATCATCTTTTGAAAACCCAACGCCTTCATGGATTACAGTATGATATCTGAAAATAAATATTGACTTAAAAAAGAAAATGGCAAAGATTTCAAAATGCAAAAAATAGTTTACAATTGTAACTACAACAAAGCACTAAAAAAAATTAAACCTTTTTTTTGTAAACTGTTAAATGCAACCTATCGATTTGTATTCAGTAATTGAACTAAAAATAAGATAGTATGAAGGATATTATTTTGTAAATTTTTAATTTTTGTATTACAGTGGTAAGTGTGTAGGAACAAACCAATTTTACATTTGTTATAAAATTGTACCACCTACGGTAAAGGTACGATACTGAATTATACTGAACTTCAACGAAATCTGATACACTGGAAATGAAATCTGTTCCTACGCTAACAGGTTAGATATTGCAGCTATCTGTTCCTACATTTCGATACACTTGTACACGTGTCCGAAAAAAACAAGATGAATAAATCACACGTGGGATGAGCGGAGAGGATTGATAGAGGACAGCGGAGGGCTATCAAACATGGATGCCAACTTTATTCCCGAGGAACAGTCGTAACTCGGACTCACCCTTCAAGTAGCACTCCACCATATCATAGCCGGAGAGGCTGGAGGAACCCCACGTCATAAACAGCTGTATCCCACTGCTGAGGGGGCACTGATTGGGGGGGATCCGTTCCAGATATAAAATTCTATTTTGAGGAACAACCTTTTCCTTATATATTTTATTTTCGAACTTGAATTTCCCGTCAATAAGGAAATTCTCTTTCCTTTAAAAATAATGAGAATAATTTATGGAACAAGGAACTCACATCAACTTACCCGTCAAAGTGTTTACAATAAACCTAAAATTTTGAAATTGTTAAGGTTTGAACGATCACTAAAAATTATTACAACACATAATTTTTAATTTAATTATGTATCCATAATACCGTAAAAAAAATAACATCTTTAAAAATTCCGATTTATTTATTTAATCTTAAGTTAAGGCTCCGAGTTCTGTTTTTATTGAATGTGGTATCACACATTACCTACCATTAATAAAAAATCAAAACATGACTTTTAAACTACACTTGTGAAAAAATAACTACTTTCAGAATTTTCGTAGATGAAATTCTAAAAAAAATTTTTACTTAAAAAAGTTTAGTTTTGGAATCAAGATCTGATTTTTTTTAATGAGATAATTAGCGATACCATACTCAAAACTTGACTCATTTCAATTTTTTAAGAAAAAAATATCAATTTTTAAAGGTGTTTCAATTTCATTTTCAAACATTACAGCAAAAATTTTCAAAACAATTTAGTGGTCAGTTTTTTGGTAGTCGGCAAGTGGTTTCAAACATTACCACATTCACTAAATCACTAGGATAAAATTAGAAAGTCTTAAACTTTTTTTTTCGTAAGAAGTTGAGTTGTATTTAGGGTTGAATTTTACCCTTTAAAATGAATTTAGGAGTAATTAATCTTTCATACAGCCAGCTGTAAAATCATATTTGGTTTAATATTAATTTAATAGAGTTTAAAATTTATTTTTGGTAGTAGACAGTGATGATTTTGGTAGTTTTTGTGAACATGTTTTTTTACGCGTTATAACTTTCTTATTATAATTTAGAAAACATTCTTATTCAACAAAAAAAAGTATATGTAGATAAACATTCAAAACCTGTTATAAATAACCCAATAACTGTTTTTTCAAACGTCTTTCATAATTCATAAATAATTTGTGTATGTAACTTATGCATTTTCCTTTTTTAAAACTTAATGCATTTTCATTATTTTTGTCAATTACTCAAAGCCATACAAACAAATATAGTCTACTAATGATAATAACTAATTGAAAAAAATAATTACAATGCACATTTCTATAATAGTCAATCACAATGGAAAATTGTTGCAATAAAACTTCTCACTAAGCTTATTGTTATTATCCACTGTCGCTCCAGCTTCCCAAAGATATTCCCAAGAAAAACCCTTATATATTATTTTAATACTTAAGTATTTATTATTTCAAACTTTAAATCCAGAGAATCATAGATACAATGACGAAGCTTAAATCTTCATTTCATGATACTGTAAAGTAACCTCTTATTTAGATGCTATTTTTTTCTCTTTTTTACTTGGGATTTACTGGAGATGAGGTATTATTTAAAATAAAATATATGCTTTGAAGGGAAAATGAGTCTTTTTCAGGTTTCTTACGTAGTTAAAAATACTAAAAAAAATATTATTAATTAAAATTAGACACCCTTCTTCTAAAGCAATTACCATTTTGTCGAATTTAATTATTAACTTCAATTTTAAAATTTTATTAGATATGAATCACTTCAACACCTTGTACTTTATTATTTTTTTTAGTTCACTTAATTTAGCAGTATTCCGGATCAATAATTAGTGCTTACTTCTAGACTTTCTCTCGGCCCAGTATCTTTTCATCCTCTCTCATCTTCTACTTCTTTCCTCATCGCACATTTTCATCGTTCGCTTCGTTCTCGCCCCAAATCTCATCCTCTTGTCACGGGTTATGGTCTTAGCAGTTCCACCCCTAAACAAATCCTCTGTAGCCTTAGTTCTTCCTTAAACCAGTTCGGATTAATTTTTTTTTATTTCTCTAAATTTCTTTAATTTAAATGTTTTTTTCATTAGCCTTCTTGCGTTCATTCTCAGGGTATGTCCATAGGAATCACCCCTTCTCTACACCATTGTGTCGGAGATTATTTCAGTTGCTTTGGTAAAGGGTCTCATTTTATAAATAGATCAACTTATCGCTGAAGAATAAAGGCATACAATTTTCCTTAATGTCTTCCGTTCTTTGACCTCACACCTTTCAATTAGACCCTTAATGGTTATGGGTATTGTTTCTGCTGCATTTTATTATTTTTATTTAGTTAGATTCTACATTTTCTCCAGTTATCCGTTATCCATTAGATACCTTTTGTTGAAAAGCCCAATACTAAAACCATTAGAATAAAGAGATGAGTCAGGTCCAGATAATAACTGTTTCTTCTGAAAAGCTTAATCTCAGAAATTTAAACCTGAAATATGAAAAGTCAAATAGATTAGAATAACTGTAAATCAATTTTTATAATTCATGAGGCTGATGTTAGTCGAGATAAATGTAGAATATAGATTATTTTTGACTAATTATATTGGTTAAATAACAATTGACAACAAGAAATAAAAGTTTTTTATTATTATTGAGCAGTAAAGCGAGGAAATGTAATGAGACAGGCGAGGAAAGGATATTGATTGGTTGGGTAAGATCCACGTAGCCTCTTTCGATAGAAAAACGTGGTGCGGGGGATGAGGAAGGCAGGAACACGTGCTTTTAGCAAAAGTGCTAACTCGAATCATTTCCACTCTCCAACTCACTTCAAATTGTTATCTGCTCTATCGACGTAGCAACAGTACAGAAAGTAAACACAATTCTTTTCCTCAGGGTCCATGTTAATATTATTATTACATATTACATCAACAACTATCCAAACGTAGAACATCAATTAAATTCAACAAGAAATTAGGGTCCCAGGTTTGATTATACTTTAAGTTATTATGTTAAAATGGAAAAAGAACCTTGTATTTTTTTTAATCTGTTATATTATGAGTTTATCAATATCCAGTGATAATTTTTTTTGTATTATTTTAATACAATTATAATATAACATGTAAGATTTTTGAGAGAATTTTAGAATTTATTTCTGGTAGTTGGGTTTGGCCATTTTGGCATTTTTTAAAATAAATGTTTTCATTCAACTATAATAATTATTCGGCCTCGACATTACTAATCTCGCGTCTTTTTTCCCGAAATCTAGAAATCAGAATTTATAATACCATCATCCTTCCAAATCTTCTCTGAAGGATCAGGACCCTTGGGGAATATAAGAGATGACATAACGTGGAATTTCGGAGCATGCACCCGATGAATATTATTCAAGTGATAGATTAAGATGGACTTGTTGCTGGGCTTAGTAACGAACGAATTCCTAAGAGGTTAATAAGCGCTGTGGCGACTGGGATGCGTCCGAGGGGTAGATGTAGGCCTGGGTGGAAGGATTGGGTCAAAAATTATCTGGCGGATTCGAGCATAGGTGGTGAGTGGTCCTTGGACAGAACTTTGTAAGAAAAGATTGGTGGTTATTAAATCAACAAAAAAATTGCATATGTAGATAATCATTCAAAACAAATTTTTAACACCTATCAAAATTTATAAATAATTGTTTTGTGACAACTACGCATTGTCCCTTT
The DNA here is from genome assembly GCA_964056705.1 of Troilus luridus. Taxonomy (NCBI): domain Eukaryota; kingdom Metazoa; phylum Arthropoda; class Insecta; order Hemiptera; family Pentatomidae; genus Troilus; species Troilus luridus. The sequence continues at coordinate 170,224,595 of OZ057412.1, read as the reverse complement.
TTTTAAATATAAAATCTTTTTTAATTATTTTTGTCAATTTCTCATAGCCGATAAAAAAATATTCTCTACTAACGATAGTCAATAGTGAAACAAAGAATTAAAAATTCTTGCTATTATAACCACAATGCACTATTCTTGAAATCAAACTTTCCTCAATTTCCTATTTAAAGACATATATATTTGGGAGTAAAATGCACCATATCCACAAATTAGGTAGTACTTTAGTTAAATTTTCATAAATAAATGATATGATCAATACTTCCAAATTGCTTATTAATCCCAATAACTCTATGAACAATTTTCTTTAAGCTGTATCTATAAGTGACAAAGAAATATTAAAATTTATTTCGTCGTTACTATTAGGAATTGGCTTTCCTGAACAAAGGCAAAAATGTGACTGTATCCTTTACAAATCCGGCGTTCATATATATATATATATATATATATATATATATATATATATATATATATATATATATATATAATACTGCCAACAATTTAAAATATGAAGAAGAGAGAAAAATAAAGGAGGGTGAGTAGAAGAATGCGGAAGGGATGAGTGATCGATGGGAATAGAAGGACGGAATGGACAGAAGGCACTGTCACAGGACGATATATAGCCTCTTCTTATCATCCTCTGCTTCTTCCAAGCAAACGTATATAAAACTATAAATGCCATAAAATAACTCATTATCAGCCATAATCTTATATAGGATAAACAATTAAAAGTATTCATAAAATAATCTATCATTAGTTTTTATCATAAATCTTGAATGATAATAGTTAATGATTATATATGTGAGGAAAATGGTCCGGGTAGAGGTCAATAAGTTTCTCTTAGAGAGAGAAAAATGATTATTAAAAAGCCTATTTAGCCAATTAGTTGAAACGTTGGCTATTTAATAAACATCTATCTAAGAGAAATTTATTGACCTCCACACGGACCATTTTCTTCCACATTTAATCATAAATCTTTCTTATCCTCCACCAGCATTCCAACAACGGCCATTTTATATAGATAATTGTATTTCACGAATCCATTCTTCATTATTAAAGTTTAGGGAAAACATGTAAAACGTTTTAAGTTCACTTAATAAAGAACAACAAAAAAATCTCCATCTTCATAATTCCTTAAATTTTTATTGTTGCATTAATGTCGTTTCTTTCATTCTTTCTTGTAGCATGAATTTTTATTATATTTTTGTTTTTTTTAATGAACAACTTAATCAGGATTACGGTCACTGAAGATAAAACTAGTAAAACTTATTTTTTATTATTCCATGCATGTTCTGGGATAAATTTTAAATCCGCATGGGAGCAGATTGACGAACCATACAAAATATACAAAAAAGATCTAGTTGATAGCTTAATATTTATTGGCCGCATCTCAATCGATTACTTCCTAAAACTAAAAACAAAGGTAAATTAAACAATTGAAATCCCACTCCATCTCTGAGTTGAAAAAAGTAGGATTTTTTTAGAGAGGTGCTGTATTTAGGACACCTGACTTGTCTTCCATTGTGACGTTTATCAATTTATAGTAGAAACAAGATAATTAGAAAAATCAGCAAGAAAAACTAGCAGCTTTGTGGTTACATTATATATAAATCATAAATAAAAAAAAAAAGCACAACTAATAAGATCCATGGGTAGTCTTGAGTAGAGTAATTGATAAGGGCTGTATTATTTCCGAGCCAACGGTTGTCCAAGGATAGGGTATGACCCTATGATATGTTCTCTTAAATACGAGTAACCACTTTGTATAGGCTCGGTGAGCCATTGCTCTCACATAATTGATCCAGTAAAAGACAGAATAAATAATTAGTATGTCACAGTCGGTCTCGAACCTAGAATCTAAATATTTGTTACACGGTTCTCTTACCTCACCAAAATATATTATAAATAATTAATCTTTCATTAATGACAATAATATAACATTGCTCAATCACTAATTCATTTGTTTGTCAAATTAAGAGAGATATGAGAGTGGTTCTAATAGGGTCAGCAACCTATTAGAACCGGAGTGGGAAGTCAGAAAGGCATCCTCGGTTTTGGCCAAGAAATAAATTTGTAAATGTATTTAACAATATAAAATTTTATAAAAAATTAAATTGAATATTAATTATATTTTATATTTGTATATTTCATATTTTAGTTGTACGTAGATGGATAGCTGGGGTGCTGTGATTACTGATCTCCAACTCCCGTTTTCGAGATCGGCTGTGGCAAATTACTCATTCTTTTAACAGGCTTTAATTGATTGTATAGGATCTGGAGAACCTCCTAGGGGTCACCCAGTCTCTACAAAGGAGTACTTATAATTTAGGGAGGAAAACCTAGAAGCAGAACGTGATTTTGGGCAAATTATTTAAGAAAAAAACAGCTCCTACAACGGATTAAACTCTTCGAGAGTTCTAGTAGAACCTTTTTTCTTAGCTATATCTTTATAAGCAAAATATGATTATAATTGAAAGTGATAGTTTGTCATTAGGACCATTACATTTGATTTTTTTTAAATTTAACGTTTATGCTGCTTTAGCAAATCAGACGATGTTACTCGTACAGTGGGAATCTTAGATTTTGCCTAAGCAGATATAATTAGGATATGGATCTTCAAGTTCCTAACACCGTACAGTCTCGGGACCACTATTTCATGGGTCATCGAAAGGATTTTTTTTACTACCTGTAAAAATCCTGAGGTCACCTGCTGGGCTGTGAACCCGCATATAGCATATTGTGGTGCTAACCTCTACAGCACTGCTGGCCCTGCCTTTGATTTTACCTACCATAGTTATCATATTTCGTTCACCCCCATCTCTACTAAACACTCTTGATCCTCAATGTCTCCATTTTTGTTTTATATATATATAAATATATATATTATTTTTTTATAAATATATTTAAATAAATGTTTGTTTATATATATAAAATCATGAATTTATTTAAATATATGTATTATTAAAAAAACTCGAAAAGAAATATATAAAAACATTCCATGCATTCAGTAAATTGTAAATATCTAAATAAATAGCTCGTTTAACTTTTTAAAATTATTCGACTGCTACATACGCCGGGATATATATATGAATGGCCGATAAATCCGCATGGGAGCAGATTGACGAACCATACAAAATATACAAAAAAGATCTAGTTGATAGCTTAATATTTATTGGCCGCATCTCAATCGATTACTTCCTAAAACTAAAAACAAAGGTAAATTAAACAATTGAAATCCCACTCCATCTCTGAGTTGAAAAAAGTAGGATTTTTTTAGAGAGGTGCTGTATTTAGGACACCTGACTTGTCTTCCATTGTGACGTTTATCAATTTATAGTAGAAACAAGATAATTAGAAAAATCAGCAAGAAAAACTAGCAGCTTTGTGGTTACATTATATATAAATCATAAATAAAAAAAAAAAGCACAACTAATAAGATCCATGGGTAGTCTTGAGTAGAGTAATTGATAAGGGCTGTATTATTTCCGAGCCAACGGTTGTCCAAGGATAGGGTATGACCCTATGATATGTTCTCTTAAATACGAGTAACCACTTTGTATAGGCTCGGTGAGCCATTGCTCTCACATAATTGATCCAGTAAAAGACAGAATAAATAATTAGTATGTCACAGTCGGTCTCGAACCTAGAATCTAAATATTTGTTACACGGTTCTCTTACCTCACCAAAATATATTATAAATAATTAATCTTTCATTAATGACAATAATATAACATTGCTCAATCACTAATTCATTTGTTTGTCAAATTAAGAGAGATATGAGAGTGGTTCTAATAGGGTCAGCAACCTATTAGAACCGGAGTGGGAAGTCAGAAAGGCATCCTCGGTTTTGGCCAAGAAATAAATTTGTAAATGTATTTAACAATATAAAATTTTATAAAAAATTAAATTGAATATTAATTATATTTTATATTTGTATATTTCATATTTTAGTTGTACGTAGATGGATAGCTGGGGTGCTGTGATTACTGATCTCCAACTCCCGTTTTCGAGATCGGCTGTGGCAAATTACTCATTCTTTTAACAGGCTTTAATTGATTGTATAGGATCTGGAGAACCTCCTAGGGGTCACCCAGTCTCTACAAAGGAGTACTTATAATTTAGGGAGGAAAACCTAGAAGCAGAACGTGATTTTGGGCAAATTATTTAAGAAAAAAACAGCTCCTACAACGGATTAAACTCTTCGAGAGTTCTAGTAGAACCTTTTTTCTTAGCTATATCTTTATAAGCAAAATATGATTATAATTGAAAGTGATAGTTTGTCATTAGGACCATTACATTTGATTTTTTTTAAATTTAACGTTTATGCTGCTTTAGCAAATCAGACGATGTTACTCGTACAGTGGGAATCTTAGATTTTGCCTAAGCAGATATAATTAGGATATGGATCTTCAAGTTCCTAACACCGTACAGTCTCGGGACCACTATTTCATGGGTCATCGAAAGGATTTTTTTTACTACCTGTAAAAATCCTGAGGTCACCTGCTGGGCTGTGAACCCGCATATAGCATATTGTGGTGCTAACCTCTACAGCACTGCTGGCCCTGCCTTTGATTTTACCTACCATAGTTATCATATTTCGTTCACCCCCATCTCTACTAAACACTCTTGATCCTCAATGTCTCCATTTTTGTTTTATATATATATAAATATATATATTATTTTTTTATAAATATATTTAAATAAATGTTTGTTTATATATATAAAATCATGAATTTATTTAAATATATGTATTATTAAAAAAACTCGAAAAGAAATATATAAAAACATTCCATGCATTCAGTAAATTGTAAATATCTAAATAAATAGCTCGTATAACTTTTTAAGTGGTAGCACATTATATTAAAATTATTCGACTGCTACATACGCCGGGATATATATATGAATGGCCGATAATATTTCTGTCAGTAATAGAGGGACAGAAAGCCCACTTTTTGCAGCGGCCATTGTGGCCACAGAGGAGATACCAAAGGGTGCAAGGCAAGATAAGCGGCCTTTAATTAAGGGACAATAAAGGGCTTATTGCAGCAGTATCAGTTATTACCCCCCACCCGTCCGACATTATTAGCCCTTTATCGGCCAATGGCTGATAGCGCCTCGTATTCACACATCGTATGTATATGTGCCTCGTCTGCATTGTTCGGCAGGGCGCGCTCGTGTCGTTACAACATAGTAATTTTAACTAATACTGCCTGGCTTTATCTTCGTTAACTATCAGGGAAGGGGAGGGGGGACAAGAAATGGCATCATTGAAACTGTTTTATTATTTAATATATATCCAAAAGATTTTTCGTTTAAGTGATTAAGTTTTAAAGATTAACTTGTTTCTAAATTTTGCAGAAGTGATTTAATGAATGCCTTTGTGATTATTTACAGTCATAAGTTTTTAATTTTTATTTATTTTTTAAATTTATTTTAAACTGTACTATAGTAATACTAGTAAATAGAATGAATGATACATTATGACTCCAGAGAAACTACCCACTGGTAGTAGTCAGGTAACAAACTTAACTTAGCCTTAGCCATCTTCTTTTGCGACACCTCAGAGGTAGATTTTAAAACAGCGTGTTTGAGTGGGAATAAACATTGTTAGGAAAGTATTGATATATGGTTCGGGCCAAATCAGCAACTAAGCGGACATGAAGGTCATAAGGGGTGAATTAATTCGTAAAAAAGTAAAGAGCAGGACTTTAGATTGGATACGAGAGGAATTTTATGGCCTGAAACGACGAGTTGTTTCTTGTACTTTCAATACTTGTTTTATAGAGCGATAATATTATTTTATAATCACGAATTATTTTTGTTAAAAAAAAAACATACACAAGGATTAAGTTTGTACTGTCTCCGGGATCACACTCAATCCCCAGATTTTTCCAAATTAAAGGTGCCGACTTTATCGAGGTTGGGTCAGCAGGGTCCATCCATGGCTGTTAACAGATTAAATAATTTATCTGTCATAGCCGCATTTTAACCCGGAGCCTTCAGCAAACAACTCTGCACGCTAAACACTGACCTACATCACTGCCTAGCATTCTTATTTTCATTAATCACAATATTTTCCAAAATTATTTTGTGATATTTTTTGCCTTTTTTTTTACAAGCTTTGGTATATATAATCGCTTGTCTGACATTTCTTTATATATTTTTAAAATTAAATTATTTTCTTAATGGTAACGAGGTATAAGATATTAAATCTCGTTCCATCTTTTGGTGGAGAATGACAAGTACTGGTGTATTTATTTTAATGAATATTTTCCATAACTAAATAAACAATTTTCATATTTATAAATCTAAAATTAATACTTGGGTAAAATTTATTTTATTCACCCTGATTATATTTTACATTTTTTTCATATTCTAGTCTTGTATTTTTTTTTAATATACAACTATCACCATTTTCATTTAACCAAACATTCCGATTGGTTGAATTATTATTTCTTTATTTATCTAACTTATTTGATAGCAACTATCATTTTTAGTAAAACATAAAAATACTTAATTCCTTACGTATTTTTTCCCAAAACTATAAAATGTTTCATTATAATTTTAACATTTTATTTAAGGACTCTCAAAATCAACTCGGGAAAAAGATAAAGATGGGAGGCATCTACTTGAGTTTTTGTGAGTAGCACATGTTGAAATGAATGAGGAAAATAATTTCTTTTTAAGTGGGATTATTATAAGACGTTATGAAAAAAACGCCCCTCGACAGGTGCTGGGCGGTTCAACACAAAACCGATTCGAAGCACATGTGCTAAGGTTTTTTGCGACTTAGCCACTAAAAAGGGCGTGGGACAGTTATTAATAACATCATAAATAACCTTATTTATTAAAACTAATATCATCGATAATTACTTATTTATTTATTTTAATTTTAAAGCCTATACAAATAAACAATCTAGATTGTAAAGTGCTGAGTTGCTTTGCTGAAAGTTCCGGATTCAAATCCAATAGCTGCATATATAATATTTAATACGTTACTGATGGACCCTTTCTGGTCCATTAACAAATGGAAGGTGTGATCTGCACACATCCTTCGACTCACCCAGCCTCTGTAAAGTGGTTATCCTAAATTGGAGAAAAATCCATCTCGAGATTTCCGACAAATAATCACTGCTCAACCGTTGCCCAAGAAACAGTACAATCTTTACCATGTATGTACCATCACGACCCAAGACCCTTCATGGATTTTAGTGGCAAAACTCAACTAAACAAAATAATATGAAATCCAAAAAAAATGCAATATAATACCATGTTACTGTATTTATATCACTATTACTGTTGGTATTTTCTCATATACATAAATCTAAAACCAATAAAGCTATTTTTTATTTTTATTTGATATTGTAGTTGTAAGGTTTTAATTCTGTCTGATGTTTCTTATACTGAAGAAATCTTTAGTCATATGCTTTAAATAAAATATAAATATCAAGTACTTTTTGGCATGAAATAGTAACTGAACTTTTTGGTTTTTATTACAAATGAGTAGTTTTTAATGTCTCGAAAAACAATGAATTAGTTTGCATTTATAATTCAATGGACTTAAAATCAGCTTTGCCTCTTTTATTTCATTTTAATTATTCTTAGAAAGATCTTCAACATTTCTTTTTTTGTTTTTTCTGAAAAAAAATTAACTAGAGAAATCTAGTAGAACTACCAATAGCATTCTCTACAAAAAAAGCTGCCCGCTCCAGAGTCCTGCTTCCTTTACTTTTTCTTCGGATCCTTTGTTGTTTGTTCTGGTCGTGTCCTTTTGTCTTAGCCGAGGTGTATCCTTGCCGGAGGATACACCTCAGCGGCTGGCGGCCGAAAAAAACCTTTGCGGGGAGACCTTTATTTGTTTCCACACCAACAGCTGTTGTTGAGGCTTGGAGAAAAACAATGTTGTTGAAAGAGTAACTGGGAATGGAGAAGACTGATTCTTTGTTACCAAGAGCTAAGAGTCAGTCCTAACTCTATATTTCTTAAGGTAGGTACTGATATAAAAAAGAATTCTAAACAATACTTAATCGAACAAATTTTCTAGCTCAGACTTGCAACATAACGTTTAATATATATATTTTTTTATAATTTATTTAAAGAAATTTACAACTGTATTAAAATAACACAAATTAATATAATGATTGGTACATATTAGCATGAAATACAAGTAGAGAAACTACCCAGTGGCAGTACTCAAATAATAAGTTCAACTTTAAAGGTCACGAGGCCATCTTCTCTTCAGAAGGCCTCGGAGGATTATCAGGAATTGAAGAGGTTGCGAGGTTTGAGTGGAAATAAAGTTTTTCATGAAAAGATTGATATCGTATTCGGGCCAAACAGCAACAAATGGGACATTAAGGTCATTATGTATTACTTTGTTCGTTACAAAGTAAGAAGCATTGAGGATTTTACGAAGGATTTTGGATTGAATACGAGAGGAACTCGATGGTTCATTGGAGCCCCAAAGCTCTATTCCGCAAGTCCAGATGGGTCTAATGATTGTCATGTATATGAGTCTTTTGTAATTAATTGAGATCTTGGAGCGTTTGTCTAGTAAATGTTGTAGTAGCTTGAAACGGCGAGCTGTTTCTTGTCATTTTACAGTAGTATGAGAATTCCAAGTTAATCTTTTGTCAAGGTAAAGTCCCAAGTACCGGACTTGTTCTATAGGAATCAGTGGGATGTTATTAAACAATACAGGAGGACAGGAAGTCATTGGTTTACGACAGAGGGTAAAGGTGATTTGACGGGATTTATGAGAATTTATTTTAATCTTCCAGTTTTGACACCATTTTTAAGGTCAGTGATATGGGATTGAAGAGTATGAAGTAAGAATAATAGATTTAAAAATGAAGATAACAATCTAAATAAAAAGAAACACCAAAAAATCAAGAAAAATATATACGAATGAAATAAAAAAAAACATTAATTATTTAAACGCCTGTATGTACTGTATCAATTTTAGTAATTTTTCTAGTCTGCCTGCTTATAAATACGGCCGAATTAATTGGTTGTATTTATTATTCAGTTAATGAGTGTATTTATGCTATATCATATTTTATTTTTTTATCATACAACGAAATTTTATTTTATGTAGATCATTCGTAATACGATTTCATTAAATTTTAATACGACGTCAAACCTAAATTCTGTTTGTTCCATTTTTACTCCCAATTACTAGAGAAAAAAAAAGCTGTACCACTACAAACCATGAAGGGTAATGGCTCAGTACATAGTAGAAATTTTACTGTTTCAAAGTCAATGATTGTGCAGGTAGGTGATTTGGTTTAGATCACGCTCAACTGCGAGGTTTTTCCCTTATAGGGTTACCCACTATATAGAGGCTGGGTATTCCCCGGGAAGGTCTGAAAATCCCACAGGGGTAATCCACGGCTGTTAACAGTTTAAATAATTTCTCTACTTAACAATTAGAGCTGTATTTGAACCTGAGACCTTCAACACAGCAACTCAGCACTCAATCCACTGATATACCATTACCATTACACACACACACAGACACACATAAACACACACTCACACGTACATATTTAGTTCCTCCATACACACTTTGATACTTCATAAATTGCAATACGATATTTATTGTCTTTTGTAAGTTGGATACAACTTTATTTTGCATACCAGCTGTAGACATGAGTACGCTTGGAAAGTTCTAAGATGGATCTAAATAAATAATTCAATTGTCTAATCTCAAATTAATTAGTCCACTATAGAGTAGGAGCATATGTTAGAAGTTGGGCAGGGAGAAATAATAGACGAGAAAATGAAAGGAGTTGCCTAGAACAACCAATTACTATAATTCCGGGTCAAGATGAATCATTTTTAATAAATATATAAATGTAATTAAGTTTATTGACTGTTTCTCGTTCCATTCGTGTTATCTTATTTTATTTTATAATTTCCCCTCTCTTCCTTGGCATTAAACGGTGCATCTCGATTGATAAAACCGGTATAAAGTGACTAATAGTTATAATTAAGTTTTTTTCTATTTAATTCCATATTTGAAGTATATAAGTTTTTATTATATAGATTTTTAAACAACATTTCTACATACATAGATAATTACAGAGATTAGTTTATAAAATAAACAATTATCGGTTTAATAAATAATAAATTTAAAATTACAAATTAAAATACGTTATTAATTTATCATATGTTGGAGTTTGAAGCTTTAAAAATATATCTAAAGATTAAGCATGATGGGAGATAAACATAGATTACTACCAAGAATCATTCACTTAGTAATAATAATTTGGTATGGTTAGAATAGTATGGAGATTTTTTTTCACAAACGTCAAAATGCAATACCAACGTCAAAACCCATTATATTCTATTGATATCATCTTAAAAACCTGGAAAAAATTATAATCTAGGGTTTCAAGAAAAATTTTTTTTTTTAAATAATAAGTATTAGTGATCAATGAACACATAAACTATATACATGCCAGAATTATTCGCCAGCAATGGCTAAATGAATAAGGTACCTTAAGAAGAAGAAAACAATTTCATCATTATTAATGAAAACAAATCAAAATTACTCTAAATTAAGTAATTTGTTTCTACAAAGACAAAATTACTTAATTACAAAAATAGATTACTTAATTAATAAAATAGATTTTTTCTGCTTTAATTTTATTCTCTTTCATAATGTAATTGAGATTTAAAAAATTTATTTGTCGATAATTATAAAGCATGAAATTTACATAAATGCATTTCCATTCTAAAGGCAGATATCAATATGAACATTGAAAACAAATAAACTCTCTCAAATACCACATACATTCATTCATACATTCCAGCTTCTCTAATTGGGGTGTTATTTTTTCACTTAATGTAGAACCAAAATACCACATCTCACATCATCACAAGAATATCCATGCAAAGGGACTTTTGCATTTTTCATATGTGTAAATATATATATATATATATATATATATATATATATATATATATATATATATATATATATATATAAAAATATGTACTCCTATATACTTTTTCAGGGAATTTTCCCGGTTTGCTGAGCACGGTATTTTTCCTGAGGGGTAAGGGCTGCTTTGTACTTATTGCCTTACAAAAATCTTTTCTGAACTGATCAAAAGAGTTCGGTCGTATGAAAGAAAGCCTACGAGGAGAATGTATTAGGAGCAGAAGAAGAAAAAAATACGAATCTACCTCCGTATAAAAAAGAGATGGGGCCAAACTAAGTGATGGATTCAAGCAATAATAGGACAATTAAAGGGCACAAAGGAGGAACAACCACACAATAACAACAACATTATACCGACAATGTGAGTCACAATGGGCGGGCAAACACAGATGCGAGGTGTCGGGTTCCGGGGGTAATCCGAGGCGTGTGAACAGCCTGTGGCCGGGGGCGGTCTGGGGCCACCGCCGTTCTAGCGTTCTTCCGGAGGATGAGGAGCTTCCAGGTAGGATACCTTCATCGTGGTGCATCTGGATCTAGGAGGAGAATAAAGGTATCGACCATGGAGGATCAACTCAATTTCAAATTAAAGAATCGACGATAGATCCAGAATTAGGAAACATGAGGGCTTAGTAAGTAGGGCTCTCAGACTGCACATAATCCTCCACCAGGTACCAAAATGTGGCCTAAGGTGTCGATCGTTTGAGAAACATGTACAAGACTTTGGTTAAAACACAAATAAAATCATAAAATAAGTCAGATAATTATAAAAAGTTTTTTTAAACAGAAAATGAAGAAAAGCAAATAAAAAAATATAATATTCTAAAGGTCGATTAGTCATAGCTGCATTAAGTGTTAAATAAAGAATATAGAACAACGAATGCTGCCATAGAAAAGATAACACAGAGTAACGATATAATTGAGCTGTTGGTCTTATAAGTGAGACAACCCCATCAAATATTTATTGGACAATTTGTAAATGTTTTCATAGAAATTAAAAAGATTTTCCACGATAACTACCTAAAAAAATTAAACTTTATTTAAACTAGTATGGTGAGTGAAAGATTGTATAACAACAACAGTACATACAAATAATTACAGTTATTTAAATATTAAAAGTTTGTTTGGTAATGTTTGTATTAAAATACGGATTTTTATATCATTCGAAATTCAAAAAAATATTAATGAACTAGTAAATGATAGTTTCGACTAATTACCATGTGTTTTTTATGAAGTTAATAAATAGAATATCTTACTTAATCACTTATTATCACCATAAAGAATGAGTCGAAACGAACCCATTTGAATAGAAGATCTGTTCAATTGAAGTTCGGGGGGGGGGGGGGGGTAGTTGGCTGCGGAGAAATCAAAAAAGTTTATTTCAATAAGGCAGAAGAAAGCTGTTGCAGAAGCCGGCAGTCATTAAGTCCCACTCCATTCTAAAAAGCCATCTCAAGTTTACTTGGCCAAGTCCTTTGTAGAGTTCTTTTGCATTTCCTATTGACCAACCGGATCGGCACGCTCATTCCTTCTTCCTCCAGATAGGAAGCACTCGAAGGATAAGATTTCCGGCCGATCCAGGTCAGCAATTCATTTTCTTATACAACGACCTTACGAAGACAAAGTGGAGTATCTGAAGATTTTTGGAATTGAAAAAGGTTCGGTTTGAATAATTGTCGCTCAAGTAAGGTAGTTAATTTTTCAACTTAATTGGTATTTTAGATTTCTAATGATATCAATACATTGTGTAAGTCGAAATATATATTTGTATCACACTAGGAGTCTAAGCACAAAAATAAAAGGAAAGGACGAGCAAGACTTACCCCTAGCCTATTCCTCAATTTTCAATTTAATAAAATACTCAAATGACTCCCAATTTTCTTTTGTAGTTCTCACTAACATTTCTGTAATAAAATTGTTTTTCTTATCTCTTGATAACTTTATAATATAATGTGTTTAATATAAACATACTTATTATGTAATGAGAAACCATAGAAAGCCGGAAAGAAATTGACTTATTTGGGCCCATCAGGACGCAAAAGTGTAATAATATTAATAATAAGTATTTGTACACCTATGTAAAGCATAAATAAAGGTAAATTAAACTAGACGTTGCTCATATGCGAAGAAGTTAACATAACGTCCAACACAGGGCAAGCGACATGTTGTAGCTTGCAAAACCATCCAAATTTTAGTCTGAAAGTCTCTCGAAATGTATATCTAAATCTAAATCTGGAACTGCCGACATCAAATCTATTATCATGTATAAAAGTAAAAACCCCTTCATCTGCTGTATCAATACATTTTTTTTTACTTTAAAGAAATATTAAATAAATACTCAATAATGATTCAAATATTGGATATTTAATATTGTTAAAATATATAATTTTGAGCAGTTTTATGTTAATCTTACATTTATCAACAGTATTAAGATAGTTGGCTAGGATATTTAAATTTAAAAACAAATTGCAGCACTACAACCGTTAAGTGGTAGAGACTGTAGTTGTTGGACAAGGTTACCCAGGGAGATGATTTTCCTAGATAACGATCAACTGACAGGTTTATATCCCTATTTATGGTACGCACATTATACAGGCTGGAAGCCGCAGGAGGGTACCAGATCCCAAAGGATGTTAATTAATTAAATAAAATCTGCATAGCCGGATTAAAACTCCGGACTTTGAGCAGCGCTCTACACCATACCCAAGGATATTCGAATATCGAAATTTATTCAATTATTTTTACCAATATTATATCCACGCAGGACAAGATAAAGATTGGATGTGGTCTACTGGAAAATAGAAACAAGAATTCACGAGCCCGTGGCAAGGAAGAAAAAACTTTCTCAAATTCTAATCGAATTTAGGAGTCTAATGGCTCTCCCTCGGGAATACTAACTGACGTGGTGCGTAACCATCCCCGACAGAACGACTCCGACTTGAAAACCCGGAAGAGGGAGAAGAACTCCCCCAGGGCTAATCCGATTGGGCAAGGCACCGCCGAACATCATCAGCCTGAGGAAATGGTCTGTGACCGGTGATGGATAGCTACCACTTAGTGGAGGATTAGCAGTTGGAGGGAGCACTGGTAGGGAACTCGCAAGGAAGGACTGACATTGGGATCTGATGAGGTCAGCATTGCCGGGCAATGGTTTATTCATTCTGCCAAGTTTAAAAAAGGATTGCAGGTAATTCTTAAAAGTCAGCTGACCCAAAGAAATAAAATCAATGCCATAACTACATGGCGAATAATACCAGTGGTGGCGTATAGTATTGGAATAATTAACTGGTCATAAAGTAACATTTGACAGCATAGAATTACTATTGAACAAATCTTTTCCTAGGAACCCCACATCGCCCAAATTCCCAATGGTCAATAAATTTTTCGAAGTTATTCCATAGCTTTCCACATCTTACGCAATCTACCCGTAAGCTCTTACCATCTCTCATCTTCATCCACTTTGACTACTGTAGTTTGGTATACAGGGGTCTTTCGAATATGCACGAGGACAGATTAAAGCAAATAATGAACTGCTCTATAAGGTTTGTCCTTGTAAGGTGGTCCCGCGTCTCCAAACATTACGGCGAGTTTAAGTGTCTCTTCCCTCTCATTCGTAAACAATATTTCCACGGTTCGTTCTTATACCGATCCATTAGCTCTCAGCACCTGTTCTATATCTACAGTCTACTACAATTCAAATCCTCAGTCCGGCAACAAGATCTCGCCATTCCGATCTCTATACTCGATCACACAGCACCAAAACAGTTAACCTTTTGTTCATGTTTTTATTTCATGGAATTAATATATTCTCTTTAATTGCTTAGTATTTTGTCTTAATTGTAGTTTTTTTTCTATTTTTAATTTACTTTTTTCGATTTTTTATAGATACCTTATAAATTGTATAATGTAGTCTTCAGATGTATATTATGCTTCTTTTCCTGCCTACGTCTGTATTTCTAAAGTTACTTTTCTATTCTATTATATATATATATATATATATATATATACATACACATATATTTTTTATATTATTCTTTTGAAGGTGAATATTTTTAAATACTTTTAAAAATATTTTGAAGAGAAAAGATTTGTCTTGGCCGGGATTCGAACCCCGATTGTGAGAACACGGGGATATAGGATAAGCGAAGAGAATAGATTTGTCTCGCTGGAATGCCTACCTTGGTAAGCTCAGTGGTTAGAGCACCGCGCCTGAGACGCGGGCGACCCGGGTTCGAATCCCGGGCAAGAAAAATCTTCTCTTAAAAATAAAAACAATATTCATATATATTTTCAGAAAGAAAACAGTAAGGCTCTGAATAGCTCTTCCATTTTTATACATACATTACAGTTTGTAGCACACTCAAACTTTCGTCCGAGACCCTGCGTGAAGAGAAATAAAACAAAAACAATAATACAACAAAATACATCTATCTAATAGTTTCATAATGTCGTAAAGATATAAATTAAATAAATGGAGAATAAACTTATACAGAATCTAAGTATTTGTAACATTTTCGAGTTGGTAAAGTTTTCTATTAGAGTATCAGCTATCGAAGGCTATGAAGAATATAATTTGTGGGGCAAGTTGTCAGTCGCTGATAGTGATAAGCCCCCTCTCTTGCTGTTATCAGTTGCCAACTCTCTCTGGCACAATCGATTCCTTCCTGGCAATATCGATATATATTCTCTTTTCTACCACCTCTGCGAGCTTGGAAAATATCTCCACCTCCAGCTCCGAGGCAGGACGCTGTTGGAGAAGCAGGAAATAGATAGGCCTAAATTATGCCTACAACGGGCAGCTTTGGCTATGTTATTAATAATAAATTTCAATCTTCAATATTTATTTTTATTTTTTATCGTTTGCTCTAAATGCTTCCCTGGTAAGGAATCTTCATTATATTTTATAATATTACAACTATGTAATAATAAGAAAGAATAGCTTTCTCTTCATTGTCTTGTAATACTTTATCAAAGATTCCGATAGTCACATTTTGATAATCACATAAATTTTATCAAATAAATATCGACAAGGATCATTTTTCCTTCAGACATATCTCATATAACATACATTATTTCATAACAGGCATATTATAACATACTTCAGTATGATACACTTGCCATTGGCATAGCCAATTTCAATCCGAAAACGACATTATATAACAGAACCAAAACATTTGAGCGTTCCTTTCTCGCCCGTTCTACCACTCTTTGGAACTCAATCCCACCCGATATCCGTCATGCACCTTCTTTATCCACATTCAAATCCAAACTTTTCCTACATCTCCTAAATACCCAAACAGATGCTCTCTAATCAATAAAAATTAATAGCTATATTCAACATAATCGATTGATGAATTACTGTAAATATTCCTCGCTCATAATGATACTATTTTTTATATTAATAGATGCCCTTATTTATTTTTTTATTAGCCTATCTCTCTTCTTTTTTTTCACTGAACGGCCTTAGAGACCACGCGAATATCATAATTTTCACTTCATTCTCACCTTCCTTCTTTCTTCCCACCTTTTCCTCATTCTTTCTGAGTGTTCTTTCCTTCTTTCCTCGGTCCAAGCTATTCCTTTTCTCGCATCTCAGTTTTCCACAAATACCTTAATTTCTTTGGGTCTCTTCACATAATAATCCCTATCGAAACAGTCTTGGTCTGTTATTTTCAATCTTTTAGTTTCTTCCCTCATCTGTTTGATGTAACCCACAGCATTCTTGTATCCACTCATGTTATAGAAGATTTCTCTATGGGTGCATCCTCACCATATGCCCGTAGAACCTTAATCTTCTTATTCTTATGTCCGTTTCCAAATCATTCAACCTATCGCCTTCCTGTGTCTTCTTTGGGCCGTAAATTCTTCTTAGTATTCTTCTTTCTGTCCCTACCATTTTCCATAGGATGGGGAGGGAAGCGGTTTCCATTCCGTACAGTATTACCACTTTGACGACCGTATTGTAGTGTCTTATCTTCGCGTTTGTTGAAAGGCTCCTATTATTATATAAATTGCTTGTCGCGAAGCTTAGTCTTTCCAATTTAGTTATTTTATCTTTTATGCTATCCTTCTCCGACCCATTGTTACATATAATTCCCCCTAGGTACTTGAATTTATTTGTTACTTTAATTCTTCCGTACTTTGTCTCTACTATTTTCTTTTGAAAGTTTCTATCTGTAGTCATAAATTCTGTTTTCTCAAACGATATTGTAAAACTGCCTTTTCAGCCTATTACCTTTAAAGTGTTCAACTGCTCTATTGCTTCACTTTCTGTCTCCGCCATTAAGGACAGATACTTTGATGTTCTTGTTTTTAGGCCCAGTCGTTGCACCAGCATCGTTGCTCTTCCACATTTAATTTATGATCTTGTCCAGGACTACGTTAAACAGTACCGGGGAGAGGCTATCCCCTTGTCTGAGTCCTGTTCTTATTTGGGAAGGTTTACTGATGGATCCCTGAAACTTGACCCTTGATTCCGTGTCCGTCAGTGTCAGTTCTATCAGTCTTCTGTCTATTTATTCTATTCTATTCTATAGAGATGCTCAGTCTCTTTTCTGGTAACCAAATTTTAATTGTGGCAAACGTTTTGTTTAACAATCATCGGACGCTAGTTTTTCATAATTGAATCCCACTAGGTCGAATAGTACTAATTACTACTATAATTTTCAGTATTATACAAATTTTCGACAAGCTGCAATATGTCAACACCGTGACAACACGTGACCTACCAAAGTAACAGAAACTGTCGTCACGTGATAGATGATTTACTACCGATAAAGGTTAAGAATCGTAAAAAAAAATTAATTAAATTAAAAATGCACCATTTTTAAGGACACCAATTTTTAAACCACTATCTACTACTTGGATAGATGATAGCATAACCATTATTTAGGGTATCTTATCCAGGTAATATTAATCAAAATAATTATAATAATTATATCCAGGTAATTATTTATTTTTATTTATTCTGCACCAATGAGTGAGTAGTAGAACTGAGCTAAAATCGAAGCTGAAGTATGGAGATGGAAGAAACAAGTGAGTTGTGAAAATTTAATTTATTTGTTTGTTATCATATGACCAATACAAATTCATAATTTGTTGCAGTGCACTTTCCGTATGTTTTATATCGATTCTGTTTAGCTCATGATTATATAACCTTAGAGACGTCAGACTCAGAATGTAATGGACAGAGCGTTTCTTGATGGGAGGAACTGGAGTACAAGAGCGTTGTTTAGAGTGGACTGGAGCAATGTTGTCATGGAAACCAGGGACTATGATTGAAGGCATTCCTGTTTCATCTCTCAGTACTGGATACAGGGAAGTTTCAGTCTCGTTGTCATATTGATTGGTAATGTGCCTATCAGTATGTTTGTAACATTTATATTTTTAAGATATTGAGTTTAATCTCACATACGGTCCACCTTACCTTACATTCATTGAATTCCAGCCCTAATTACATTTATTCAGATAGTTAATGGATACTTGGATTAGGTTGATGACCTATGGATGTTGTGTATACTTGCGGGCTCCTTGCCCTTTAGTTATGAAATATTTTCCGCGTTGTCAGCAATGTAACATCCTTCAACGTCCTTGAGCTCCCCTTCTCTTACATGTATAAGTTGAGATTAGGAAAGGAGAGAAGATAGGAGAGTAGAGAGTAGAGATGTAGTAGATAGTTAATAGTATGTAAGAGTAGTCACTAAGTTAGATGTAGTCAATAGTCAATAAGTTTAACAGTCAATAACAATAATTCACCTTGTTAGTTCTTAAGAATGTCTGTTTTATAACACTTCTATATCCATATTTTATCTGTCCAATAACTCAATAAACCTATCTATTTCTTACAAGTCGTCCACCGTTTTTTAACTGGATCCACGGATAGTATTTAGCTCGGACTAAATTACCGAGAGGAGATACAAACACACTATTGTCATGTCACATTTGGTTAATAGATGCGACAGGCATCATATTAACTTTAATTTCACACAGCTTTGGGGTACTTTGGATTAACCATTTGTGTTCGTTCCGCGACTTTCTCTCGACCCAGTATCTCCTCTTCATACTCTTTGATCTTTGAAGATATTATAAAATATCCAATTAAAAAAAAATATCCAGTTGATTGGGTGTAAAACATTGTGAAGTTTTTAAGTATCCAACTAATAAACCTTTGCTACCTAAAGGTCAGAAAGGTTTCCAGTAGGAGAAGAGACAATAACAAAGAAGGCAGAGACTAACAGATAGAACGGACACGTGAATAATTAAAGAGATGTGGTCCAGTCCTCGAGCCCTTTCTTTAATAATTAACGATTGATGGCCGAGAAGTGGCTCTCTGGAGATCTCGACATCTCCGCTAGGAGGCTACTGAAGTACAATCCTCTACATCCTATTCCAGCCTTTTCCCCTTATGAGTTATATTACAATAATCACAAGACATCATAATTAATACTTCATTTTTTGTGATTAAAGCGCGCAAAAAACTTTTATGAACTTGGGCCACAGAAAGCTTAAACTATGATATTTTTCTAGAAAACCGGACAATAACGTCAATATCATTATTATACATTCGGGGCTAAATCACATTATCGTGATTTAGTAGTCAGTGATTGCGTTTTTAATTTAATTAAAGCATATGTTTGTTTTAGTTAGTTATTGCCATCTCTCTATCCGAGTATTTCTTTTTATTTGGTTGTTCATACAAGTCTTTCTATATGAGAAAATTTTTATGTTTTATTGTTAACACGCTATCTATACGAGTACATCTTTTTGTTTGCTATATGACTCCGACGGATGGATTCGTACCAACATAATCACAACTTTTATTTCAAACGCACAAATTTCAATAAAAATAATTTTAAAAAGGCCTTACATTTTCTAGACTAATTACTTATTAATATTTTTTGTTAATTATTGTAATATTTTGTATTTTTTATTTAATTGTAATCTAATTATTAGAACACGATTTTGTTTCATATTGAAAACTTTGAGTATTACCCTTATTCAACTTACCCTTAAAGGTCACCTGTGGTCTAGTGGTTAGCGTAACAAACTGCTAAGCCCAAGATTGCGGGTTCGTAGCCCGGCAGGTGACTCTAGGTTTTTTTTTAAGGGAGTAAAAAATCCTTAGTTACGCCGTCCTTCGGAAGGGGCGTTAAACGGGGGTCCCGAGCCTGTACGATGTCATGTACTCGTTAAAAATCCCTATCCTAATTAAACCTGGGTAGGCAAAATTTAGAGCTCCCACTGTAGCATCGTCCGATTAGCCATAGCAGCATAAAGTGACGTTAAATGAACAAACAAACTTACCCTTGATGATTCTTTTCACATCTTTTAATTTCATTACATACTATTTATATATTAATTATATATTTTCTTTGTTCATTTCTAGTCGTTTTAGAAACATTTGCTTGTCAGACACCACACTCCATCAAAATCTAGCTTATCAGTCTTTTATTTTCCCCTTTCCAAGTCTCAAACACGAGACAGTCTGGGTGATGTCTCTATTTTTAATATTATAATCTTATAGGCCTTTATTTTTAAAATCTATTATTGAAAACAAGTTCCTGAATATTTCATGCAGTTATTTCATAAAACCTGTACCACTACGACCCGTGAACGAGTCTGGGAGTTCAGTACATGGTAGAGACTGTACTGTTTCATGGACAACGGTTCTGCAAGGAGGTGACTTGTCCTAGGCCACGCTCAACCGCCAGGTTTTCCCCCTTATTTTGGGTACCCTATTTTTATAACATTTTATAGAGGATGGGTGAGCCCCAGGAGGGTTCTAGATCCCATATGATCCATCTCCCGCCGCAAACAGCAGCTGTCTGCAGCGGGATTTGAACCAGGATTTCCGGCATGGCATCTCAGTGCTCTACCACTGAGCCACTCCGCTCCCTAGTTATTTCATAGAGCACTTCAAATATTGTAAAATACATGTTGTAGTGCATGATCAAGTCTTGTGAAGTATACACCTTTCAGACCCCATTTGGAGTCCTGCATACCCACCTATTATAGTTTGTATTGGTAGATTGGATGACTAGCATACCAATTGGGTAGTGCCAAAAGATTGTTTATTTATTGAAATGAGGACAGTTACTTATGAGTGTGAAATGTAAAGACTAAAGCAGTCGAAGATAAGACGTGATTTGTAAAATGTAAAATATAGCTATTTAACTATCGGTCTAAGCTTTAAAAATCTAAGAGCAAGTGTACTTTTCATTGATTTGTCCAACACGCAAATTTGAAATCCTGCTTCGATAAACTAACTTTTCCCTGATGTAAATGAACGGCTGAGCAAAGATCAATCTCCCACAAACGAAAACAAATATTTATTGATACTAAAGTGGAGAGTATACACTGGCGAATGACTCGATACTGAAGCATTCCAGAAATATCCGCTTGAAATACCAATTGAATAACCAACCGCTAAAGTTCAACTAAATAATCAACTTAACATGTAGTCATTCATACTCACATTCATTCTCAGGATATAAAATTTGGAACATATTGTGAACGTGTCTTGCTAAGCCATAAGACCGGATGACTAAGGCGTGGAGATGGTTTTCGCTGAATAAGATCATCCAGAAGATTGCGCTTTACGATCGTGGACCACCACCTCCTGTTCCACCCCATAGGGCATAGGACCACCCCCAACATTGGAGAACAAGGTTCTTGGAAGTGGGAGGCTTCGGGGTGTGGTGGATGTTTTATGATCTGCGTCGCTTAGTTAATGTTCTGTCGCCTGCGCAGAGTTACAGTAAAAAACTATAAAAAATGTTTGGAACGTGCCGACAAGTTGCATACGTTTCTAGAGGGGTGCTGAGTAAAAATTATTTGACTTCATGGACTTTAAATCTTTCAAAGTCAATAGAAGGAAGGAAAACATTCCTGTGATCATTCATTAACAAATGTTCTCAAGCTAATTCGATGTAATGAGGATAGAATAGCAATACAAAAAACAATTTAACTATCGATTTATCGCTGTATATGTTCCATTTTAATAATACAAATACATTGACTAATAACTGAAACAGTTTTCTTTAAACAAAGGATATTAAAAACCCCTGAGGCTATTTCTGCCAATATCAAATGTCCCTTGACTACTTTCCTAGAAAATATGATCATAAAGTCACATCTATTGCTATTGTATTATTTTTTATTTAAATATGAGGGAGGTGCTGTATTTCCTGAGTGCCAGGTAATGGTGAGGTATGGGTTTCCCTGGGTACCAGGTAATGATGTGCTTCGGGTTTCTGTGGGTAACAAGTAATGATGAGTTACAGGTTTCTCTGTGTACCAGGTAATAGTAGGCTATGGTTTTCTGTGGGTAACAGGCAATGATGACCTACAAGTTACTCTCGGTCCCTGGTAATGGCGAGGTACAGGTTTCTCTGGGTACAAAGTAATGTTGAGCTAACGGTTTCTGTGCTTAACAGGCAATGATGGCCTACGGATTTCTCTGCGTACCATGTAATAGTGACTTAAGAGTTTCTGTGGGGAACAGGTAATGATGAACTACAGGTTTCTCTGGGTACCAGATAATGATGAGGTTACGGGTTTCTCTGGGTACCAGCTAATAATGCATGCATGAACTATGCATGCATGGTTGTTATTTATTATTCCATAAACATATAACAACTATGCATGCACTGTTTTTAAAAGTTGATTTTTCAATTGAAACTCAGTTGTTGATAAAAAACAATGTCTAAGACTGTCTTTCCCAAAATGGAATATTTTTTACAACTTTGTTTTATATGTTTTTTACTCTTCCAATGTTTTAGTCAGTTATAATAAAAATAAATCGCTTATTGAGTAAATTTATGAGACAATAGGAATCAATAAATAAGATAGGCGTCAAACTCATTTCAAATTTTCTACAAAGTAGAGTTCTTTGTATTGTAACTATCGCAATTAAAATCATTAATTTAATACAAAATTCCCAATTCGTATTAACTAAAAACCAATATACCACTAATAGTACGTATATGCTGCATTACTGTATAATTCACCAGGTAGCCGGAAAGTTTACTGATGAAATATTAGCCGGATCCGGGTATTAGAAAGATACCACTTGGGAATATGAATATGTACCGTGCCAGATAAACCCAGATGAAATCACAAAAAGAACTCAGTTAATTCTATACTCTCAGGGAAGATTGGATATGGTTAATCACCGAGTGTACCTTGACTCATAGTACTTCAACTTGGAACTGCCACCGCTCCAAGTATGTCCAATCTGGAGGAATAATTGAATATTCAAACCAATGAATTATTCAAGAAGTAGTGTTTTTGACGCAACAGCAAAATAGTTCAGTTTCCTGAAGGAATATTATATATTCCTGGAATAAAAAAAGTAAAAATATGTCTGGAATTCACATTTTACAACTTTCTACAAAGGTTGATATGTAGAGGCTTATACAACAGACCAGAATAATATCATACCATATCATTGATTTACTGTTCTCCCTACAGTAATGCAGAAACCAAAATAACAGTTTTCACCGGGTGACATAAAAACTTTAAAATTATAGAGGAGAAAGATAAATTACAATATTTTTAAGAACAGCGACTGACGTCTTGCACTAGCCCTACAGAGAAGTAGAAATATTGGTGGAGAAAAACCTACAAAGCTGTAAAGCAGATGTTTATACAGACAACTTTACTTAAATATAATATCTTTACAACTCGCGCTCTCATGGATTAGTTCTTTTATATCAGTGATCCATAAAGGCCAGCACTTAAGGTTGAATATTTCGGTTTAATGGAAAAATTTTAGAGTTTCTTTAAAGCAAGAAACACTCATAAATCCATAAAAAAATAAAATTCTTTGTATGTGCTGAGTGAATTCGTTAAACGCTTTATGAATCAAATTTGAAAAACATGAAAACTGCAATTCTTGCGAAGAGGTTTAGTATGAATTACTTTAAATGTATTTAAATAACCTGAATTTGAGTGTTAAAAGACATCTGTAGCTGAAATATTCACTTGGGTATAGAACATTTCTCTAAACTCAACTTATTTCCTAAAATGCCAATGACTTGAATAATCGGAAACTTAATTTCTTTAGTGGGTACATCCAACCTTTCCATTCAAGAGGATGAGTTTTGGCGGATTCGCAGTAGTGGGTGGGTCTATTTAACTACTTCTGTCATTAGACCTCTACTAGATGATCTGATGGTATTCCTTCAGCCGTCTCAGGGGCGGTAAAGCCGAAAGTGATCTTCTCCCACGCGCACCTTTCGTCGAAAACTCATGAAAATGCTAGTAATTCTCCTGATTCATGAGAGGGAAAAGTTTGTTCTCAGAGAGCATCCCTCACTGGGAACAACCTTCATACAACTCTATTCAACTGGAAGGTGTTCCGTTGTATCTCTAACGTGGTACAGGTCGTTACTAAGTTCCCCGCAGTTACGTTAACGCCACAATTGGGGCATAGATGTTTGGTGCTGTTAGAAAAGCTGCAAAAGGCACGAATTCCACCATGTCTCGAAAGGAATTTAATTGTTAAAACAGATCCAAACAACAAACCAGAACGACCCAACTTCCTGGTTCCATCCCTACCCCCTCACTCTCTCTCTCTCTTTTTCTCTCACTCACTCACTCTCTCTCTCTCTCTCTCTCTCTCTCTCTCTCTCTCTCTCTCTCTCTATCTATCTATCTATCTATCTATCTCTCTCTCTCTCTTAGTCTATTTCCTTTTGTTTGATTTTTTGGACAATTTACATAACGGAGAAATTTCGAAATTCATTTAAAACCGATCAATATTTAAGAGAATCGAGAAATCGTCAGGATTTACTATTGGGTCGTTTCATATAAAATGATTGTTTTTATAATTTTTCAAAGTCAAGGGAAATTAGAAGACTTCTGTCTTTGTTTTTTACAATTTTTTTATTTACAGATTTTAATGAGCTGATCATTTATTTAATCCTCTCTTCTTCAATAATATTTACTATCACTATAATTGAACGAACATTGTTTAGTATGCCATGAAATATGAACATGGAATACGCGATTTTCGTGTAATATTTGTTTATGAGTTTAAACTTGGACATTCGACAGCCTAAGCTGCAAGAAATATTACCACCGCGTTCAAAGAATTATGTTGTAACGAACGGAACATTCCATTTGTCCACCCATTGCTTTGAGAAATTTTTAGACGGAGACACAGATTAATTCATAAATAAATATTTGGTTCATAAACAGTTCATTTATCCATTCTTCCCAGAAGTGAAACCATCACATCCACATCGCAATGCAGGGATATTGACATAATGCAACTAAGCTTATCAAAATCTAACCTGTATTGTTTAATCGAAAGAGACTTAAACTAAGTACCACCTACGATGTTCTCCCACACCCACCTAATTCGCCAGACTTACCTCCAGCTGATTTCCATAGATTCATAAATTTCGACAACTTCCTTAAGGATAAATTTTTGAAAATGATTCTCAATTCAAAAACGCATTTTCAGACTTTATTTTATCAAAAATTCCGATTTTTTCAGTTCTCGTATTGGAAATTTGATAACATGCCGGGAAGAATGTATAAAAAATGAGGGAAATATTTTTAATAAAAGTGTTTTGATTTCATTGAATTGTTTTACTACATAACCTTTCCTTCCTTTAGATCTGATCAGAATACATAGATATGAAACGACCACAATAAATATTTTGTGTTTCAATTTTTTCGGTAGTTGTGAACTAAACTGGTTTCATAAGACTATTTTATTAACTGTGTAAAATGAAACTGGGTTATTAAAGAGCTTCAGAGTTGATATAAATCCATGGGAGCCATTAGCTTGCCTGGCAATGATAGTCAATTTTATTCCCAGGGAGCGGAGCTAATCCGAAGACCTTGGCGCGCTCTATACACTCGCGGAGGATTTAATATTCATTGCCTGTTCAGTATGCAAACAGATTGGAGTCAGGGAGAGTGGGGGGTGAATTAAATAAATGAATAAATAAAATGAAGAGGCCAGATATTGAACAAAAATATTTTTAATTGATAGCTTTTCTGATGAATTCCAATTTTTATTCCTATCGCAGATTTTAACAACAGTCCAGAGATCTGTGAAAATTAACTGGAAATAATTTAATTGTTTTGTTAACACTTGACTGAAAAATCCATCATGCTAACCCGACAATAGTGCTTGTAATCGATGTTTTCTTGTCTTAATGTAAAGTAATTCAAATGCATATATCCTTGCAGTAACAAAATAGATTACTCCTAAATTAAGATGAAAAAAATACCATATTTATATATTTATATAATTATAACTGCCTAATTAGAAAATCCAGTAATGAAATTAAAATTTTATTCTCTGGAGTAAATTTTTATAAACATACACACATGAGTGACACATACGCAAGTGATGTTTTTTAAAGATAGAGGTTATTGCGGTTTGGAATAGTTAATTCGTATAAATATATTTATAAAGCTAATTGTTGAATATTACCCTTTTAGGCGTTATCAGTATAATTGAAATTTAAGATTAGTTTGGATAATATTACATTCAAGTTCGGAACCATTGGCTTCTCAACCCCCATCAAAATTGTAAGAATCTTTTTCAAATGTAAAAATGTCAAACATCTAGAATACATAGTGGTCCATAGGTCGATTTTAGCGAAAAACCCGGGCACATACGTTAAGTAACTTATTTAAATTAAGGTAATGGCTTGGTCTTAAGACTGTCCAACTATTTAGAAGTGCCGAAAAAAAAATTAAGATTTCCCTGTTAATAGCCAAGTGCACGGGAAGAAGAGAAGAAAGAATGAAAGTAAATATGTATAATTTCGAAATTTTCAATTTTAATTTATGTAAATCTGCGCCTTACATGGTATTGCCAGGAGAGGAGGGCGGTCGACACAGACGAAGGATCAAAGAGATGAAAGGAATCCTTATTGATCAAAGAGGTCCTGATCTTGCAGGACTCAAAGCTGGATCTTGATCCAATTGATAAGGGATCAGGGCACCGGCGGCTCTCTCCCCTGCCTCCTCCGTGATACACATACATACATACACGTCCTATATTATAATATATATACTGTTACATGAAGGAGGCGTAGCATGAAGGAGTGGCAAACACGATGGATTGATATGATTTTATATTCTAATATCCCAGCTGTTTTATTTTTTAACTTTTTTTTATTTCAAAGTTTTCTAATAGCTATTTCCTTGGGTTAATAAAATGACTAAGTACTCAAAAACTAATCAGGTGCGGTCATACAACCTTTAACTACCATTTGACCCAAGCAAAGATAGGAATTTTAAAATAATAAAGAAAATTTATATCCTGATCCATGGCGATTATTCTAGAATATGGATCATGAGAAATATATTTCCATATTCTAAAATGGCGGAACAAGCACCGGAATCCTAAACTTACCCTGTCAGAGTTTCCAACGCATAGTCTACCTCATAGATCTCAACACACACCCAACGAATAGAATGAAAAATACTCTCTTAAATTGCCACCACCAATATTTTGAATCCATCTATAGAAAAAGGGCGAAAGATTTAATCGCTTAGAAGGGAGGCCAGTATGGGAGACCAGAGGGTGAAATACCCTAGGGTAAAATGAGGCCTCAGTTACAAGTGTTATATTGTATTTTTTTGTATTGTAAATAAATAAATTAGGGGGTAAACAAATTTTGAATCCATCGATGGTTTTATCAAAACCAAATACTGAGGCGTATAGTAATGCACACCTCTCTACAAAGGACGAACTCAGACATAATACACGAGACCCTCGGACCCCCGACGGTAACGGACTTCATCAATTCTTTGAAAGCCTCCAATATTGCACGAATCCACTATTCAACACACTTACACCGACAGGCGAACCCTTAGCGATGTCAAACACAGACACTCAACATGGACTGAGTAAACTACTAACTCCAATCAGAAAGAACTAGTGAGCCCCATCACTAGACCCCCCACTCCTGCCATCTAATTAATCTCAAGAAAATCCTATTCACATTTCCTCTCTTAAAATACACCTGGTGCAGTAAATGAGATCCTTACTATTTTATTTTCAACAAAATTTTAAAAGCCAAGAGACTAGGAAAAAAAAATTTGAATCCATTCATCAAGTTTTTCTCTTGGTTTTGACGGTGTCGTCAAGTTCTTTGCCAACGTTCCGCAAGACTATTTGCTACCTTCCTCCTGGCTTAATCTAGAAAGAAGTCCCAGCTTCGTGGAAGCTCTAGCTGTATGCCTAGCGTGACTTTGGTAAAGAATTTGACGACACGGTGGAAACCAGAAGAAATACTTGATGAATGGATTCAAAATGAAAAATATTTTTAAGCTCGAAGAGAAAATTTAGTATATTGTAACCTATAAACGAAAATATATTTACATAGGCAATTAATTTCTCATTTTAGGTATTGCGTATATTTAATCAAGAATTCATATGGATATTAATTGGTCCATTTTGGAGACCAATAGTCATTAATTTAATTTATTAACGGTGATGAAGTAACAACAGAAACATATTACAAGTGTTGTAACAATTATATTTCTGGAACTGTCGTCAATTTAACCGGAGCCCTGACAGCCTATTAGTTCTGTGGTTCTGCTAATTATACTTGCATCGCCGGTTGTAAAATTTGATTATTCAATAATGATACATGGAATTAATTGTGCATGCTATTGCTTATTAATTTGGGGCATGAAACCAGAGAACAAGTATTTTAGTCGCTACTGTGACCATCAATTATACCTGCTAAATAGAAATTACTAGTCAAAGATCGAAATTATCACGAGAAAGCATACTTTAAAAACATAAGATCTCATATATTATTTAAAACAATTTTTTTTTTTAGGTAACCACAATTTAGAGGCTGAGTGAGTACCAGGAAGGTCTCTAAGATCCCTTAAATCCAATTCACATATGCTAACGAAAAAAATTAGCTTATCTGCTACATTAGGTTTTAAAGCTGGTATCTATAGAATAGTACTGTACCCTCATACCTAGTCAGTTACCCGGAATGATGAATCCTAAAGTCGAATGACTATGGAGGAACAAAACAATAGATAAACTAAGAAAATACACACAAATATTTTACTTTACTTTACTGAAATATTGTGTTCAGTATATGGAAGCGACTGTACTGTTTTCATGCCAACAGTTATGCAAGGACGTGCTATGGCCGAGATCACGCTCAATCGCCAAGATTTTTCCTCTAATTATGTGTGACATCATTGTAAAGGCTGAGTAAGAGGTTCTCGATGATCAATCCTTTATCTAGTGGACAAAGAACTTTATGTGCAGAGCTTTTCTCTCCCCTATTACATTAGACTAAATGATTCTAATTTCGAAGTAAGGAACGATGGAAGGATGCAAGTACCAACGAAATGATAAATAATTTGTGCACAGACACACACATACGCATACATACATAAAGGTTACATACTTTTTAAAAGCAGTTATTACAGCTGGAAACATTAATTGATGCAATAAAGTTTTAATTAAAACTAATAACAGCTTGTATATAGAAAACCGACCACGACGATATGTTTCTGCGTTCAACTCAAGCTGTATTGTCCTTCCTCCTGGAAGACATTTTCCTCAGCAACTCCCATCACCCTTAACCCCTAACAGTGCAATAAATCTAAAAAGGTAACATAAATAACCTGAAGACGGTCATCAAGGAGGTGATATAGCGGAAGTGGGGGCGAAGAGTAAATGAGTTTGCCAACAGCGGCAGAATGGAATGCCTACTATGTGGCGGGAACCGGAAGTAGGTAGCCCCGAAACTGCACATTATCCGGAAGGGGGCGGTGGAGGGGGAAGGAAGTGGCTAGAAGCAATACACTATAACCGGGATAACTATACGGTCCTCTGTACTCGAGAAGTTGGCCTTCTGCTCAGGAGGTTGGTCAGCATCTCAGTGCACTCAAGAGTAACGTCGTAAGGGCAACGAAGTGGTAAAGAGACCAAGATATATAGTAGGATAAAGTTTTAAGAATGGATCAGCTGATGCTAACATGGTTTATATCATCACACTACCAAAATATAGATATTTTAAAATAGCTAAGGTAGCGAAAACAAATAATGTATCAGAAAAATAAATTATTTGTGCAACCGATATTAAAAAATTATTTGTCGAAATTACGAGATTAAATCATCATAAGGATTACAGTGTGCGTTTAGTACCATTATTATTATATTATTTGTGTAAAATATATGTTTTTCAAAAAATATATTCTTCAATATATTTTTCACGCCAGGTTCTTCTGTACTACAGGGTGGTGTTTTAAGCCCTATTCTCTGTTCCCTGTACACATCAGATATGCCGGAGTATTCTTGCACCACCATCTATACCTTATCTGACGATAAAGTCATTCTTTCGTATAACAAAGACCCTCTATAGTTCTCCGAAATCACCGATTTGGTTTAGAAAAGTGGTTCCTCAAATTACAAATTAATCTTATATCTACAGAAAGCTTCATACCCAGCATTCAGTATTAACGACTATGTATCTTCTAAAAACGATGAACAAAACACAATCAACATACAAAATTAAGGAGACAAGAACTGACAAGACGCTACAAACAAATATCTCATCTCCTCGACTAAAGATCTGCGCTTGACTTACGATACATAAGACTAGCCTACAACACTACACTAAGACGTATTTGAACGTATGGAACAGAACTTCGAGGTTCAGAAAAAAACATTCATATACACAAGAAACAGACAACACAATCCCAAATTCTACGAAAAATTATTAAACTTCTATAATCATTTATTCTTTCTCTTTCCTACTCTCTGTTACCTGGACTTCCTATGAGTAAATTAAAAACAATGTTCTAGAGACCTGTTCAGGAACAATCAACCAGTTCAAAAATGTCATATTCCAAAGCAAGTCGAGAAGAAAAAAAATGGATTGAGTTCGATTTTCTAGATGTGATTCTGGGAAGGATGTAATATGTATAGTTGGCCTAAATCAAATACAAGGTAATTTATATTATAATTTTAGCCTGCCCAGTTATTTCCAAAGTGCCCATAAGATCATTTGGGTTGGCCACATGGTTTATACTATTACTTAAGGAAGTATGAAGAGAGCCAACAAATAAAAAAGGATATTCATTGGTAAGAACTGTTGGCAAGATTAGTTAAAACTTTTGGAAAAAAATCTTCTCAATATAACGGATAGGGTAAGGCAATCACCCTGGAATGGTAAAATTTACAACTACAACTTAAACTTTTTTTTTAATGAAAAAATAACTAAGTATCTGAAAATGCAATTTCAGATAATTAGCCTTAAAATTTAATATCTGAAAGTACACTTGCTATTTATTTCCCATTACCTAATTATTTCTTATATTATCAATTTATAAGAAATGCGGGTACCTGATGGTCTTGATGCTCAAGAAGTATAACACCAATAATTAAATAGAGTATCCAATTATATCAAAAGTTTCTCACACGATCTAATCAGATAATGTCAGTGGAAAAAAGTAGCAGTTTCCTACTCTAATTTTACCGATCACTTTTTCTTATAACTTTGACGATTGAGGACCCAAGAGGTGCACTCAGGACAAAGTCATATAGGTTAGATAACATCAGATTACTAATAATTATACATATCGCCTAAATAATATTACATAAAATTAAATTAATTGAACCATTTTAGAATCCTGTATTTTTAATATAATTACTATTTTCCGTTACCTCATAATCACAGAAATTGAACATTATCATTATTAATGTAATTATCAATTACAATCAATTACAAATATTGCCAGTATACAAGAATGTTTTTATGGATATGGATATATTAATTTAGCAATATAAAAATTGGCTGCAATAACAATAATTATAACAACAAACTATAACAACATTCATACTGAGATCGTTAAAAAGAAAGTATTGAAAAACTATTTATCTATAAACTTAGTGTGTGTGCGTGTGTGTGCGTGTGTGTGTGTGTGTGTGTGTTGCTTTATCTTGGTGTTACGTACAGAACGTATTAGTAACTAAGGGGAAATTAATGCCCTCATAAACAAAACATGATCCACTTCCTCAAGGATTAATCCCAGAGGTAATTAAGTTTCTTAGGGCGTAATGAATATCTTCTCATTTGCATTGCTTAGAATAGGCAGACCTAAGCGAGGAAAAGAAAGGGCCTGAGGAATGTGAGAACATTATTGTTAAAGTGTATAAATAAAATGTAAATTTGGAAGATGTAAGAGCTAAAATGTAACTATGTACAATGATAAAATATTTCTATTGTTTAATTAACAAAAGTTTTGAGTCCATAAAATTAGGCTCCGTTTCAAATGTCAAAAGAAATTATTTTTAAAACTTCTCCCACCATTTAGAAAAAAGTTTATCCTACACCAAAAGGCGTAACAATATTTTTAATTGAATTAAAAAAACAATTAAAAAATAATGTATTGTGAGTCAATATCCAAGCGTTTTCATTCATTTTTATAATTCTGAATCTCACCTATAATGCTATTGTTTAAATTATTTTTATTGTGATTTAGCATGTAACAGCTTATTTGTTTTATTATTTTTCTTTAATTATCTGCTTGTTGTGATTTATCTTCTTTACTGCTTATATACAGGGTGAATGGACCAGTTTATTAATTTATTCATTGATTTTTAAGTGTTTATACCTTAACAGCCTACTTACTACATATTACAGTGCTATTTACTGTTTAACGTTTTTGAATTGTGATATAAAATATAATTGACCACGTAAGTTTATTTATTTTATTTAATTATCTTCTTTGTTGTGTTTTATATCCTTTACTGTGTGTATAAAGTGAAGATAATTATTTTTTTTTAAACTAATGCATCATGAGTTCTACATTCCGGTTTGAGAATTAAAAAGTTTCTTCATTAATTTTTAAGTTTCTGTACCATGACAGCCTACTTATTATGCTATTTATTGTTTAAATTATTTGTATTGGGATTTAATATTAACAGCTAACTTATTTTTATCTATTTATTTTATTTAATTATCTCCTTTATTATGTTATATTTTATTTACTGTGTGTATGAACGATAGAGGGAATGTGCTTATAAAAGGTAGTTAAGGTATGCTTATAAAATGTGCTTAAAAAAGGAGGGTAAAAAAAAAAAAAAAAACTAATTTATCATGGGTTCAATATTCCAGTTTGTTAATTAAAGTATCTGTGTCAACAGTTTAATTATAAAGTTATTTATTGTTTAAATTATTTGTATTGGGATTTAAAATTTACAGCTAACTTATTTTTATCTATTTATTTTATTTAATTATCTACTTTGATTTCTTTTATATTATTTGTTGTGTGTTTATAAAGTGAATGAATCTATACCGCCCTAACATTTACTGAGCTTAAGTTCGCCAATTTTTTATTATTACATTTAATATAGTTTTTAAAAAAATAATTGAAAAAGAAGAGTAAATACATTCATTTTGAATATTGAAATGCAACAATCCGGATTTTTCATTATTAATTAACGACTACAAATAAAGGTATTCTTATAGTCCTAATACTTAATTCCCTTGAGCGGGACAAATTTAATTTTTTTTCAAATAATTTATTTTTTCAAAAATAATGGAAATAAACTGGGTAAACCCTTTAAATTCAAATCCGAATAGCGCGATTTTTAGTTATACATTAATGAATGCAAATGAAGGTATTAATCTATTATTACAGCACAAGTACTTTCTTTTTGCTGTTTATTGGGACAAATTTACTATTTTAATGAATTTACTTTATGAAAAGTAATGCATAATAAAATTGGGTAAATCTTTTCATTTTAAAGATAATAAAAACGACTATCTGGATCATTAATTAGTTATTAATGACTACTAACCAAAATATTCCAAAATAATGGTTGTTTGCAAACTCATAATTTTCGCACTTTAACCAAATGAAATAACAGTTAATGAAACTAGAACTACGTTTTTTTTCTCTTGATTTTTATTATGAGATCAACCATTGGTTATTAAGAAGCAAAGTCCGTATTGTTTAAAAAAGCGCAATAGAAAAAAAATACCGTTGAGCCCCCCAAAAAAAACAAAATAGATTCGAAGATCAAAGCAAATTACTGGAATGCCCAATTATTCGGAATCTAAATCAAATTATTACTTTCTTTAAGATCGAAAACCAGCCAACCCCAAACCGTAATTACGGTGGGAAAATGAGGAAAAAGTATCACAAAATCTTAAGGACGCGATTTAGAAGATGGACGAAAAGACATTTCATCCTCCGGGTGGAGTATAGCGTGTTCCCGATTACAAAAGATCTCGAGCCAGACAAAAACACCAACACGCGATGTCCTCATGGAAGTTTTTACCTTCGAGATCATCAAGCCTGCACGACTGGGGCGTCCCGAGGAATTATGTTTCGCCTCTAACTACCTAACGTTGCCTAAGGTATTCAACAGGATAATATAACTGATGTATTTTTATAACCATCTATAAATAATTGTCAATCTTTTATCACAAAAATAATAATAATTAATAATTAAGTTTACGGAGCAGTTACTGAAATCTTAGATATATTTTTAAAAAGGGGATCCTTTTTAATTGATTGATTGATTTTTAAAAAGTGGTTCCAGAAATTTATCGAGATACGTTACAAGACAGAAAGCGTTAATACGATACGATGTATTCGATATAATTAAGAAACAAAAATTACTTAATGTTTTTAATTTCCTGGACCCCTAAATTACCTTATGTCCGCTATATTTTCAATAGATATTTTAAAAATACATACAATAATTCGCAGAATCTTCCAACATCTTTCATTTAATAGCAATGGAATAATGGAATCTTACCTGTAAAAGAAAAATATATATTGTTACGGGCTACTGGGTGTAAAATGGACTAAACTATTACTTAATTCAAGAATCTAATATTTATTAACAAATTAGAAAGAATACAATGAGATTATTTAAAACAGTTAAATTATTAAACTAATATCAATTTACAGTAATAATATTCTACTAAATGTTATCTAATTTCTAAGATAATATACAAATAATATAAGATATTGTTTATACTAAGTAACTAAACTATTTATATAAATTTGTACAAATACAATAATATTACACTATAGTTTACAATTACAAATTAACACTTACAGTTCGCTAACTAAAGTCCACCGACCGTAAGACTCTTCAAATATGACAAACTGCCACACAGTTTATTACACTTATTACACGGCCACTAATTGTCACTGTTGCTCACTAAGCACTTATTACAGACTGATACTAACTCACTGTAACTCACGCACTATCACTAGTTAACGACTGCTTATTACTACTGGCTTATTACTCACTGACTTATTACTCACTCGTCTTATTACTGAACTGCCGCGGCCGAAAACGCTGTCCTTTTTATATAGGCAAGGTAGGTCGTGGTGGGGCATTACTCGGAACACGGACGAGGACCACCTAGACCGATCTAGAAGGCTCTACGCCATTCTATAATCCCTTCCGCTTAATCCCATTGTTTGCCTAATCCGCTCTAGGCAGATCAGAAGCCGGTCCTACTTCCCGCTCTGACCGTAACACTGCCCCCTCCTTAAAAGTGCTCTGCCCCAGAGCATAGTCCGAAGAAATCGGGCGGTCATGAGCTTCCCTCGATGGAGACGCATTTCCTTTCCAGGGGTTGAACGTGCACACCAATATGGCGACTCCAGAGTTGGCGAATATCTGTTCAAGCATGTTCCTGACAACCTTCCACTCCAGGCCGTCATATCCACAGCCCAACTTAGGGATCGCGAGCTTGGTGACACGCAGTCTCAGAAGCTTACTCCGCAGGTCGTCGAGGCTTCGCCGCAGTGCCTCATATGTGGGCTTCTGATCAGTAGCACACTTGGTGACTAAGTAGAACAGGTGTCGTCCTTCGTGCGTATGGTGGAGTGCTTTCCCGACGCTTGGTCCTTGGCGTTCCAGTTCCTCAGTTCCAGCAAACTTCTTCCTGAAGACCGTTGCAATCCCTCGGGAAGTCCTCAGATCTTCGGCGACACAATGGGCCAGAGAATAGTCCGCGGGTAACGAGAAGATATCTCTGTATACTGTCTGAGTTACTCCACGGGAACCTTGTACCTTAGGTTGTGCAACTGATACCTTACTGGTCTCCACGTTGTTGAGGTACCTGACTTGCTGGTCTTTTGTCGGGCCATGGTCTCCTTTGTATGGGGCCAGTCTATTAAAATGGACTACCCTGGGTTTTCCTTTTGGCTGCTTTCTGATCCTATAGATGACGTCGTTTATCCTATTGATGATCTCAAACGGGCCATCCCAGGAGTTCTGAAGTTTAGGTGAGTAGCCTCGCCTTCTTCGAGGATCGTGTAGCCAGACCAAATCTCCAGGTTGGAATCCACCTTTCTCTGCCCTGATGTCGTAACGCTCCTTCATTCTGTCACTGGCTCCCTGGATGTTTACACGAACCTTTTCGTGGATGTTATCCATCCGCTTCCGTAGATTCGTGACGTACTCCTCTCCGGCAACTTCCTCATTAGGCTTGAACCCGAATTTCAGATCACAAGGCAAACGAAGTTCTCGGCCAAACACCACATTTGCGGGGGTCTGCCCCGTTGCTTCATGGACTGAACTGCGGTAGGCTAACAGGAACAAGTGAAGATACTGGTCCCAGTCCCGCTGATGCTCGGAGACCACTTTAGACAAATATCGACCCATTGTCCTGTTCATGCGCTCCACCATGCCATCCGATTGAGGGTGAAGAGAAGTCGTCCTGGTCTTCCGTATCCCCAGTGCTTCGCACATTCCGGAGAAGACTGCAGACTCAAAGTTTCTTCCCTGGTCAGCGTGAAGTTCCATGGGTACTCCAAACCGGCTGACGAGCTGCTTCACAAGTACGTCTGCAACCGTGACTGCCTCTTGATTCGGAAGGGCATACGCTTCCACCCACTTAGAAAAATAGTCCATGGCCACGAGAATATATCGGTTGCCTTCGTCCGTCACAGGGAAAGGGCCAGCGATGTCGATCGCTATCCTCTCGAACGGTGCTCCCACGTTGTACTTCTTCATAGGGGCCCTCTTTCTTCTTGTAGGTCCGTTAGAAGCCGCACAAGTCGCACAACGCCTGTACCAGTCTAACACATCGTCCTTAAGGTTTGCCCAGTAAAAGCGTTCACGAACTTTTTCCAATGTACGGTGAACTCCAAGATGACCGCCAGTTACACCGTCATGTAGTTCCCTAAGCACTTCGGGCACTTTATTCCTTGGAACGATGAGCTGTAG
Source organism: Troilus luridus (assembly GCA_964056705.1). NCBI lineage: Eukaryota > Metazoa > Arthropoda > Insecta > Hemiptera > Pentatomidae > Troilus > Troilus luridus. The sequence goes on along the minus strand of OZ057412.1, from coordinate 170,187,438 downwards.
CCTACGCTGATCTCCTTCCGTGTTCTCCAATGCCCGTTTCAGCAGACCGTTGTCCACTAAAATGGAGTTCCATTGGGCCCAATACGTTTTTACATTCTTCGACATTGGAGCAACATCTTGCCAGGTCGGTCTACCTCGCCCCGATATTTTCCATTCCTTTATTTGTTTCAAGTCCGGGTCCTCGTCCTGTTCCTTTGACACCTCTGCATCTTGCCAACTGTCGATGACAACTGTAGTCCTCAACACCGCTGCCTGCTTCTCTTCTTGTCGAGAACAATGGTTGCAGCCTTCATCACAAGGTCTTCTTGACAAAGCATCCGCATTCCTGTGGCTCGTTCCATAACGATGAGCAGATTCAAAGTCGTACTCTTGAAGGCGCTCGATCCACCTCGCCACTTGTCCCTCCGGTGACTTGAATCGCAGCAGCCACATTAGAGCCGCGTGGTCCGTTCTCAGCAGGAACCTTCTTCCGTATAGATATTTATGGAAGTGCTCTATGGATTTTACTACTGCCAGAAGCTCTTTCCTTGTGACACAGTAGTTGCGTTCCGGAGCTGAGAGTGCTTTGCTGAAATATCCAATCACCCTTTCTTCTCCGTCTTGGAGCTGAGAGAGGACACTTCCAATGGCGATGTTGCTGGCATCTGTGTCAAGTATGAACTTGCCCTCGAGACGTGGATAGCTCAGAATAGGAGCACTACTCAATTTGCTCTTCAGCTCCTCGAAGGATGCCTGGCACTCGTGATCCCAATGGAAAGTCCTTTTCTCCTCGGTTAGCCTGGTAAGAGGTTTTGCGATGTTAGCAAATCCTTTCACGTATCTCCGGTAATAGGTGCAGAGCCCGAGAAAACTTCTCACCTGGTGCTTATCTCGAGGTACTGGCCAGTTGGTGATCGCTGCTATCTTCTCTGGGTCAACAGCAACTCCGTTGTCTGACACAATATGCCCCAGGTAGTTGACTTGCCTTCGGAAGAGATTACACTTCTTCGGGTTCAACTTTAGGTTCGCTGCACGCAGTCGTTCGAAGACCTTCTCCAGATTCTTTAGATGGTGAGCGAAGGACTTTCCCAGCACAATGATGTCGTCTAGGTACACCAGGCATACCTCCCAAGAGAGACCTCTTAACACGTTTTCCATCAGCCTCTCGAATGTGGCAGGAGCATTGCAAAGCCCGAACGGCATTACTGTAAACTGCCAGAGCCCAGTGCCAATTGAAAACGCCGTCTTCTCTTTATCTTCAGGTGCCAATCCAACCTGCCAATATCCACTGCGGAGATCCAAGGTAGAGAAGAGTTTACACCCCTCCAGGGTGTCCAGCGTATCGTCAATCCTCGGAAGCGGATAACTGTCTTTCTTGGTGACGTTGTTTAGAAGGCGGTAGTCCACGCAGAACCTCGTTGTGCCGTCTTTCTTCTTCACTAATACGACAGGAGACATCCAGGGGCTACTCGAAGGCTCAATGACACCATCAGCTGCCATCTCCTTAATAATCTCCTCGGCGTCCTCCCGTTTGGCCAACGGTAGCCTCCGCGGGACCTGTCGGATGGGCCTCGCATCCCCGGTGTCAATCCTGTGCTGGACGATATCCGTTCTACCCCGTGGTCCTGGGCTGATCTCGAAGACGTCATGCCATCGGGTAATCATGTCTTTTACTTCCTCGCTCTGTTCAGGCGAAAGGTCGCGACATGATTCGTCCACAAATCCTTTAAGTTCCTCTGGGAGCCCTCGAAGCTCGGTGGGATGACGTTGCAGTTGACGAACCACTGAGGTAGCGGTGGTACACTCCCCGACCGGTGTTCCTTTCTTCAGCGTTACCGAGAAGCTGTTCAGGTTCATTAGCCGAATTGGAGTGGTAGGTCCGATCTTGACGAGAGACCTAGCAACCAGTACGCCGCGTCCGATCTCTTGTTCTTCGTGCGTTCCGGGTTCCAGTAGTACACATTGACCCTCTGGTAGATGTCCTTCGACCGTCCCATGCGTCACGATTTGGCTCTGTGCAGGTAAAGTGGTGTCTTCTAGTAAGAGCACTCGTGCGTAGAGATCCTTTCCCTGCCGAAGGATGACTTCCTCGTCTCCCATCGTCAGCACACCTTTTGACATGTCCAGCTTGATCCCGTATGCGATCATGAAGTCCATGCCCAATATGACATTGTTGGTAAGATCTTCTCAGCTGGAAGTGTTTTCGAGTTCAAGATTGTCATGGTTGCGCCGGTATCTATTAGCAGACTTCGCAGCTGCCCGTTCACCATCCCATCAACGTAGAAACTGTTCGTTCTGCTTCCTATTGACGCAACTCTGATGGTCTTCCTGGGGCCTTTGACGTTACGGGTTGACAGTTGCCCCTTCCCATCAACCCTACTTAGTTTTCCTGTGGCTTTTCTTGCTTCTTCGATGGACACTTGCTTCTAGGGTGTCCAAGTTGGCCGCAGCTCCAACAGCGTATCTCCTTCTTACGGGTCCTGAGAGCCTCCAATACTTTAGTTACTATGTCTTCGATGCTAGGGACCACATTAGGCTCCGCTTCTGCTGCTCTAACTCGCGCATGGCCCCGTACGGACTGTCTAACAGCCTCGAACTCCATGGCCTGGGATAATGCATCTCCCAAAGTTTTCGGGCGGGCCAGCTTCACTGCTTGTTGTGTCTCTGGGTCCCGAAGTCCATCCAAGAATTTGTCGACAGCCAAGCTTTCGTATACATCGTCGGTCACCGATGGGTAGGCGTTCCTCACAAGCCGGGCAATATCCGCTTCAAATTCCTGCAAAGTCTCGTTGGTCTTCTGGATCCTGCTTCTGAGCTGTGAGCGATACAGCTGGTCCATGTGGCGATGGCCGAAACGCATCTCCAGTCTTCTCATCAGCTCACCGTAGTTGGACCGTTCCGACATGGGCATCCCCTGCAGTACTCCCAAGGCGTCTCCGCGCAGGGCCAGGCACAAAGATGAAGCTTGGGTCTCCTGTGACCACCCGTGGATCGAAGCAGCTGTCTCGAAGAGAGTCATGTAGTCTTCCCACGGCGTCTTCCCGTCGAATACTGGAATGGTGTTGTGAGTTGGTGGCGCCCCAGCATAGGCGGGTAGAATGCTATTACGATGGCTGCCCTCGGATGAACGGTCGGTGTCGTTCGTCGGTGGGTTGCTCTTACGTCCCTCGAGAGTTTCCATTCTTAGCCTAATTTCGTTCACTTTTTCTCCTAGCCTAGATTCTATATCAGCTACTTTATTATTTACATCGGCTAACTTATTATCTACACTAGCTAACTTATTATCTACATTTTCCATTAACTTAATCTCTAATGTGCCTAACTTAGACTCTAATGTATCCATTAAATCGTTTTTTACAGTACCTAGCTCATTTTTAACAGTGCTTAACTCATTACCTAGCTCATTTTTAACATTGCTTAATTCATTACCTAGCTTATCTTCTACATTGCCTAGTTCATTTTTAACACTGCTTAACTCAGTACCTAGCTCATTTTTAACAGTGCTTAATTCATTTTTAAAAGTTGCAGACAACTTGCTTAAATCAGTTTCAAACAGAACGTCATCTGGATTTTCCCCCAACTCTACAAAAAATTGACGCAAGCGATGTTGCAGCACACTTTTATTTCCGGAAGAATCCAGATCACGTTCTTCTAATTCCCGTTTTAAATCTGCAACTTTTAAATCCATTAATTTAAGACTTTGAGAAGCCATTTTTCATACAGTAGCCCAATAATTACAAAATAATAACAATTACACAAAATATCCCACTTCTGACACCAATTTGTTACGGGCTACTGGGTGTAAAATGGACTAAACTATTACTTAATTCAAGAATCTAATATTTATTAACAAATTAGAAAGAATACAATGAGATTATTTAAAACAGTTAAATTATTAAACTAATATCAATTTACAGTAATAATATTCTACTAAATGTTATCTAATTTCTAAGATAATATACAAATAATATAAGATATTGTTTATACTAAGTAACTAAACTATTTATATAAATTTGTACAAATACAATAATATTACACTATAGTTTACAATTACAAATTAACACTTACAGTTCGCTAACTAAAGTCCACCGACCGTAAGACTCTTCAAATATGACAAACTGCCACACAGTTTATTACACTTATTACACGGCCACTAATTGTCACTGTTGCTCACTAAGCACTTATTACAGACTGATACTAACTCACTGTAACTCACGCACTATCACTAGTTAACGACTGCTTATTACTACTGGCTTATTACTCACTGACTTATTACTCACTCGTCTTATTACTGAACTGCCGCGGCCGAAAACGCTGTCCTTTTTATATAGGCAAGGTAGGTCGTGGTGGGGCATTACTCGGAACACGGACGAGGACCACCTAGACCGATCTAGAAGGCTCTACGCCATTCTATAATCCCTTCCGCTTAATCCCATTGTTTGCCTAATCCGCTCTAGGCAGATCAGAAGCCGGTCCTACTTCCCGCTCTGACCGTAACAATATAAATATAAATAACATATCTAACACATAACAAATATTAAAGCACCATTATAATAAATAAATATAATATAGTTAGTAGGGAAAGTCCTCCAGAAAAATTTTTCCTAGAAAGTTCTAAAGAAATCCAGATTTAACTAACTAAAATTAACAGCAAATTTAACTCAAAATATTTATTACAAAAAGTCGATCTTTTTTAAAGCAAAACTTCCGCATTATTCAGCAGTGGTTAAGCCAGAGGAATCGTAAAAGGTAGAATGCCTAACTCCAAAGAGGAAAAGGCTGATCGAGAAACTCGAAATCACTGAAAGGGAAATGCTCAGAAAAATCTTAGGCCCGCTTAAAGTTGGAAATGAATAAAAATATGTTAGAGACGCAATCTGGAAAAGAGGAATTTCATTCTGTGGACACTAATGTAGAATGGAGCCCATGCGATTAAATGGAAGACTTTTCAAATATTTGAGAAAGCTAAAAGTAAAAAATACATCGTTTGTAGAAGTGAAAAAAGATTTGAAGAAGCTGAAGATTTCTCAAACAGATATTATACAAGGATCATCTCCAAAGGCAAAATTACAAAAAGAGGTGGGTTTTAAGGAAGTGATAAAAGAGAGGAAGGAAAAAGGATTGTGTATGAATGAAGGAAATTCGGGAGCTGAGGAGACAGGAAAGAGGTAGAGAGTTGAAAAAACGTATTCCATTGTGGCCCATACAAAAAAAAAACACAATAAGAAACAACAGAGAAATAATGAAATCGCATTAGAGATATGTAGTTTATGTTTTATATAAGGCAACTCAAGTAGATATCATATTAATGCATTATAACTAAACACAATCATACAAATTTCCAATTTGAGTACAAAATTGATAAAGACTGATCCTATATCGTAGGATAGCTTTATTTAGTTTCATAAGAACATGATATTAGAATATTAAGAAAGATGAGTAAATGCTGTAGTCAGGAAATTTTGTATATTCTAATTAATAAAAAATACATAAAAAGTATGGTCAGAACTAAACAAGTCAACAGCATAAAAAATAAAAACTTAAATCCATACCTTAAGATTTATTTTTACATGGTTCAACTTCAACAAAAAAACTGTTATGTATAAAAGGGTGAGGTAAAAGTTGGGTGAGGTTGTTAAAATAAGTGTTGTGTAACATTCAAATTTTATATTATGATTTTTTTTATATTACGAATAATTCAATATTTAAAGAAAATAATTGTGGCTTATAACGTTAAAATATATATATATATATATATATATATATATATATATATATATATATATATATATATATATATATATATATATAATAAGCTATACCAAAGCTTGGATTTCATGTATACCTCACAACCCTTTCATTGAAGAAAGAATGGTATAAAGATAGGGTCAAAACAGTAAGGTAATTTTACGAACCATAGTATTAAAACCTCTTCATTGGATTTCTTATTATTTTTATTTCAGTGTATTCTAAATATTTTCAATGACTACACAACAGTTTGTGCATGTAACATAAGAAACCGAGGGTCATAGATACTCTTTCCCAGGAAGTAAAGGAGAGCGTGACTGACCAGAAAGAGCTGGAAGCTGACAAAAGCGTACACTAACTCCTGGAATTCTCGTACTTGATGACCACTTTCCTGCTAAGGATGGCACTCAAGAAAGTCTTCGGCAGTGTCAGCTCAGCTGTGAGAGAACAGAGTTGAGTCCTAGAACGCAATATATCATCTCTTGGGGTGACATCTGGGCTCCTCCTGCCCATGTGCCAGCTGTACCAGAGAGTGTTATCAACTTATCAACATTATTATCAATTTTATTGATAAAAGATAAACCCGATGAATAATTTTAAGAATACTCTAGTGAATAACTTATAGGTCATTTAAAAATTAGACCATCCAAATATCGAAAAAAATGTATAACTATTTAAACCGGACCAGAAAAAATGTATATTTGTATATGATATAATTAATAAGAAAACTATAATAAAAAAGAATAATAAGTCACTTACCTCAGTTATTATCAGAATGAAAAAAAAGAGAGGAAGCGGATGTATAGGGTCATCCATTTTTTTTTGTTGAGATATATGGAAAATGGTCGAGCCGCAGTCAAACTTATTTATTTTGGGCTAATATTTCGGCCAACCCTCTAGGGCATTATCAGGGCTAAGGAATGTAGAGTCAAGGGCCAACAAAACCTTGACAACAACAGGAACTAGGTTTATAATATACTTTACCCCAATTTAAAAAACTGGACCAATACTAAAAGATCTTCAGATCAAATGAAAAATCATCAATGGTAAAGTTAAAAGACGTTGAATGATTAAACAAACATTCATACTCAGCAACAACAAACATCTCAACAGGCAGCTATAACGAGTACAGATCTTGGCCACAAGAAAGCGCCACCATCGTTCTGTATCCATTCCGTGTATTGTGGCTAGGGGTTGTTGATTGAAGCTACGAATGGTGAACTTAATACTTTCTTATATAGTTCACTTTATATAGTATAGTTCATTTCAATCATTACTAAACAATTGGTTATGTTTCTTTTTGTTGGTAGATATTTAGCACTTATAAATGTTTCCAAATTATTTTAATTGTTATACCTGTTTAAGGAGTTTAAGATGCTTTGTATATGATGAGACCAAACATCGGAAAACGTTTCAGATCTATAGAACAAGATGTGCATGGGAAGATAGTTACAGGGTTAGCCAGATATCATTATTTATAGCAGCACGTGGTGCTTACAATTAATTTCTGAATATAAATATGAATATAAAGTATAATAAAAAAAAGTAAAATAAATCAAGAAGAAATATATTCACGAAACAGGTAAAAAGATGTGGTGCGAAGAAGTTAGATCCAACAGGATAGGATGATAAATCAGATTAACAAGTTTTATCAGGGCCCCCTCGAAATTTGACTACCTCCCCCCCGCTCCCTTCATCCTCCGCCGTCTCAACTTCAAAACGATTAATGTCCCAAATTTAAAATTCATCACCCAAGTTTGTTATTGCCAGGGACTGGGGGGTCTCCGGGGTGTCATCGGTTATAGGTCATCTGGGACCTTTCTTCAAACCAGGGGAAAAAAAATCCAATGTGGGGAGTTAGGGTAGGGAATATATATTATAAACATACAATTAAATTCAGGATGATGAAATAGAATCACCACATCATATGTGATGGATATTGTGCCAAAATTACAACACTTTGACTAGATTAAATTATTTTCGTTATAGAGAATTTACACAGTTAGACAAATATTAGATTGTAATATTAATTGAAATTATCATATATTATAATCTCTTCAAGCTCCCAAATCTCTTTCATTCTCGAAATATATTTTTCCTTTCCCTCTTTGGTCCAAGCGGCTCCCGTTTTCTTTTTATATACTTCCTTAAGAATCCATCGATTTGTGTGATTTTTTCTTTCGAGATGATACTTCTGAAAAATCTGCTTGAGTAGACTTCAGCTCCCTTGTGTCTTTCTGAAATGTTTGAAAAATGTTGCCTTCCGGTTATTCGTCTGGAGCCGAATCTATACAGGTGTCCATACAATACAATTTTTTGGTTCCGGCATCTATGATTTTTTAAAATTGTTTTGTACAAAATCATTTTTATGACGTCGCTGGTGTTTACTTCCAACTTTAACTGGACCCATGATTTTTCTGATTACTTTCCTTCTAAAGTTTCTAGTTACTCGTCTATTAATTAGTATGACTTTCGGCCTTCACCGATTGTTTTTATAAGTAAAAAAAGATAGAATTATTTGTTTGAATATTTTTATTCAATTTCCTCTACCACTAAGAGTCATTGACAAAAATAGGGTTTCTAATCTCATTCAATCCTTTTTTTTTTTCAATAACGCGAATTTCCACCGAACCTTCAACATCATGAACTATACCTTAAAAAGTGATTTCCGTTCCCAAAAACCTCTTGACAATGTACAATGTCGTACATTCCACAAGATTATATATATATATCAAACATTTTTATAATATATTTTCAATTTCGACCAATTTATGCTGAAAATCAGTATATTGTATAAAAGGTGTATAAATCATATCGCATATAATACACAATAATATAACTTATAATTTAAATCAGATAAGAAATTTAATCTTTTAAAACTTTAAAAAAAGAAGTACGGTAACATGAAAGGTGAGTGGTTTGCAGGAAAAATAAATTAAAAAAAAGATGCATTTTTAGAATGATCAAGAAAGAAAACATGGATTGCAATAGAAGTGATTAGATTGAGGAAAAAATACAAACGTTACATGATCACTTTTTGTAGATTAGATTAGATTATGTTTTTTCTATGGGCGATCAACATCTAGGTTATTACGCCCTTTGCACCTTTATTTATACTACGGTATTTTAATTTATACTTGCTTTTTTAATTTTCTTCGGATTGCATACTAATTACTACCTTTATTTATTTCCTAATTTTGTCTTTATTCGCGTCTTATATTTTGTGGTATTGATCTATTTCTTTAAAAAGATTTATTATTTTATCTATTGTATTTTTTGAATCTTCTAGTGCAAGTTCTATAGTCCGGGGTATTTTATTACTTTCAAAGGTTTTTTGTAGTAATGTACAGTCTTCTATTATGTGTTTTATAGTCAGTGGTGTTTGACATGATTCGCAATGTGGTTGGGGCTCTTTGGTAATCAAATATGCATGAGTGAGGTTGGAATGGCCTATCCTCAGTCTTGTCGCAACTACTTCTTCTCTTCTATTCCCTCTTATAGCACTTATCCACTTCTTCGTACTTTTTTTTATATTTCTTAGTTTGTTAGTCAGTGGGATTTCTTCCCACATGGATTCCCAATTTTTCCTGATCCTGTTCTTTAAAAATACCTTGACATCGTTGGGCTCATATATTTGAAGAGGTGGCCAATTGGACATAGCAGCTTCTTTGGCAGCTTTATCCGCAGCTCCATTTCCAGGAATTCCGGAGTGTCCAGGGGTCCAGAGAAAAGTAATGTGTTTTTTAAGATATTTTAATATTTCTATATAATTCCGGATTTTGTTTATTGTTTGATCGGATTTGCTAAAGTTTGATATGCTTTGAAGTGCCGACATTGAATCGGTACAAATTAAAATTTTTGGATGTGCACTATTAATTGATAAGAAAAGAGCTGTAGAAATTGCCTGAAGTTCTGCAGTGTATATTGTTGAGTATGGAGGTAATTTATATTTTTTGGGTGTCCCATTCAAAATTATTGCGAAGCCTACATTTTCATTTTTCTTGGATCCATCAGTATATATTATTTCATAATCTGAATATTCCAGTATCTTCTTGTGAAATTGAAGGTAGTTTGATCCTGTGCTCTTATGTTTTAAGGATAGGTCTATTTCATAATTTTGATGTTTCCACGGGGGTAATCGGAAGTCAGGGTCGGCTTGGTCTAACGGCATATCATATATTTCTTTTATAACTTGTTTTTGTCTGATGCCTAAAGGGGCGTTTCTTTTCGTATTTATTTCGAAATTTCTGATCCAGCGGGGGTGGAATATATGGTGGTAAGCTGGGTTGGTTGGCTGAAGTTTGAGTTTTGTAATATAACTGTTTATTAGTTCTTGCCTTCGAAATGTCAGAGGAGCCAAAGCGGCCTCAGCACAGAGGCTTTCTATTGGGCTTGTCCTGAAGGCGCCTGTGGCTAATCTTATCCCTGTATGGTGAATGGAGTCTAGAAGTAGGAGATGACTTGCTTTTGCAGAAGAATAAACCACACAACCGTAGTCTATTTTAGATCTTATTATGCTTGTGTATACCATCAGCATCGATTTTCGGTCTGCACCCCAAGAGGTTCCTGCTAATACTTTCATGAGTCTAATCCTCCTGAAACATTCTTCTCTTAGGTATTTTATGTGATCAAACCACGTTAATTTGCTGTCTATGACCAATCCGAGGAATCTGATGTTGTTGCAAAATGTTAAATTATTGCCGTACATAAAAAGCTGAGGTACTGGGCTTGGATTTCTCTTTCTTGAAAATAATATGCCTCTGGTCTTTTCTATGGAGAATCGAAGATTTTTGCTTTCAGCCCAACTCTGTAGTTTATTTAAAACGTTCTGTAGGGCTCTTCTCATCCACTCGTGGTTCCTGAATCTTAAAAAAATGGCTAGGTCATCTACGTAAAGAAATGCTTTCATTGATCCTGGAATTACGTCTACTATTGAGTTTATTGCAATCGCAAACAGTGTGTAACTTAATACACTACCTTTGGGTATCCCATTATTTATTTTTTTACTTCCAGATGTTGATTCTCCTACTCTAACGTTAATATGTCTTTCCTTTAAAAAGCTTTGGATAAACTTCGGAAGCGTTCCCCTAAGGCCCCATTCATAAATCGTTTTTGTTATTATTTCCCGGTCTATTGTATCATACGCCTTTTCGATGTCAAAGAATATGCCTACTGCTTCTTTTTGTTCTACAAACGTGTTGTTAATCTCAGCCTCTATTGTCACTAGTTGGTCTATTGTGGATCTACTTTTCCGAAATCCCGATTGTATATGCGATAATAGATTAAATTTGTCTATAACCCACATCAGACGTCTATTTACCATTTTCTCTAAGAGCTTAGACAAACAACTGGTGAGTGGTATTGGTCGGTAACTGTTTGGTTGTAGCTTATCTTTTCCTGGTTTCAGTATGGGGATGACTATGGATTCCCTCCAGGCCTGGGGGTATGTGGATGTTTCCCATATTTTATTGAATATTAAAAGTAGTTCGTTTTTAATTTGCGGAGGAAAGTGTTTTATCATATCATTATGCACTTCGTCTATTCCAGGAGAGGAGGATTTTGTTTCATCTATTGCCATTTGTAATTCCCAGATTGTGAAGGGGCAATTGTAATCATACTGGGATGAACTATCTTGTCTTGTGGATGGAGTGAAATCAATTTCACTAACGTTTTTTGTTTGGTAAAGATTGATGTTTAAATTCGATATTGCTGAAAAGTGATTTGCAAGATTTTCCGCAATTATTTTGGGGTCGGTTATAATTTCATTTTGGATTTTTAATATCGGGGTCTCTATATGGTTATTACCAGCTATTTTGTTGATTTTTTGCCATACCTTTTTTATTGGAGTATTGTGGTTTATGGATTCTAGGTATAAAATCCAAGAAGTTTTCTTTTTATTTTTCACAAGATTTCTGACGATTGCTTTATGTTTTTTATATTCTGTCAGGTTTTCTTTTGTAGGTTTTCGCTGGAATTCTTTAAGGGCTTTATTCTTTGTTTTTACAGCATTCCGGCATTCCTCATCAAACCACGGTGTGTGGTTTGTTTTGGGGTTTCCTTTCGTTTTAGGTATTGCCTGTAGTGCTGATTGGATTATGTTCTTTGTAAAGCGTCCTACTGTTTCGTCTACACTGTCTGGTTGGTGTTTTGTGAATTTTTTTATTTTTTCCACAAATTCTTCCCAATTAGCTTTTTCTAGAATCCATCTAGGACGTCTTTTGGTTTTAGACATTTCGGATTTGAAATGTGTCAGAGTTGGGAAATGGTCACTCCCATATTGGTCTTTACTGACACTCCAGTTAACTTGAGTAAAAAGGTTAGGAGAGGTAAAAGTTAAGTCTATTGCAGATGTGGATCCGGTTCTTGGGCAGATATATGTAGTTTCTCCTGTGTTGAGTATGATTGAGTCTGTGTTATCTATTACTCTTCGGATTATTTTTCCTCTTGTATTTGTTGCTGATGTACTCCATGTATGGTGTAATCCGTTCATATCTCCTACTACAATGTAAGGTGTTGGAAGGCCAGCGATTAGTTGTGTAAATGCTGCTTCATTGATTTTTTCTGTGGCCGGAAGATATATGTTGACTATTGTTGTCATGAAGCTTAATTTAACTCTTATAACTATGGCTTGTAAGGGAGTTTGAACGTCAATCTTTTCTTTTTTTTTTACTATGGTTGCCACTCCACCGTGAGCTCTTCCTGCTTCATCCATCTCTTTGTCTTTTCTATAAATAGAGTAATTATTTATACTCAGATTTCGAATTGGGGTTAGTTTTATTTCCTGCAGACATAATATATCTGGATTTTTGTCTTCTAAAAGGATCCTCATTTCTTCGTATTGAGTCCTAATTCCATTACAGTTCCAGCTAATGATTGTCATATCGTTTGTAATAATTAGTGAGACCTATAGTGTTTATTGAAATATTTATGTGCTGGAGGATTTTTTAAACTATAGTATAATGTTTCTAAGTATTTAATGTAATATATTGATTTAGTATTTCTATTATATATTTGAATGCGGATTTTAAGAATGTTGGTAATTTTTTTCTTTCTTTTTTTTATTTTTTTCTTAAATAACGTAATGTAATATTTTTTACTGTGTATTTTCTTATTTAAAAAGGAAAGTGGTATAGCTTTAAAGTAACGGACGTTATTGAAGACTGCTACTGAACTAGTTATTTTAGAATTATTTTGCATTTTATCTTTATTCATTTTCAGGTGGTTTCCATTTCGTCACCACTTTTCGATGTTTGTCTTTTTGATTTATTTTTTTGACTTTTGGTTAATGAGTTCCGCCTAGGAGGTGGCGGAGTTTTAAATTCATCGGATTTTTTTCCCATATCTTGGGTATGCGTGAGCTCGGGAGTGTATTCCGAAGAAGCCCGAGTGCGAAGGACAGGTTTACCTATGCCTTCTAGAGCGTTGGCTCGTGGCACTGGAAGAGAGGAGGGAGGGGAGGGTGTGGGGAGGGAGAGGGATTCACTTGGAGGGGATTTAGTGTTATCAGTGTATCCAATACAGCTGACCTTGGAACTTGAAGGATTCACAATTGTTTTGTTAATTTCTTGTAAATTAAGGGCGTCTGTTTGACAACCTACATCTACTCCTAATTTCCTATTAGTTTTAATTACCTCAGCATAATTTAAGTTTCCTATGTCAGGCCGACTTAACTTATATTTCTTTTTTGCTTCGTTGTAAGCTATTTTTTCTTTAAATTGGATAGTTTTAATTTCTTTTTCCTCTACTAATTTGGGACATTTCAGATCTAGGCTAGAGTGATGGTTTCCGCAGTTAACACAATTCGGGACTAGTGATTCACATGGTGTGCCGTTATGCTCAGGTTTTGAACAATATGCACAAATAGGCGTTTTTGAGCATTTATCAGTGAAGTGGCCAAATTTTAGACATTTTCTGCACCTAATTGGATTCGGTACATACATTTTAACATTAATTTTTTGGAATCCTATGTGAATAAATTCTGGGAGAAAAGGTAATGAAAAGGTGAGCACATATAAATGTGTTTTCCTCTCGATACCTGCCTTTTTGGTTATTATTCTTTTTATTTCTTTTACGTTAAATTTAGCCAATTCTTCCAACATTTCTTTTTCCTCGACTCCATCTAAGTCTGGGCAAAATATTACTCCCTTACTGATATTCAATTTTTCGTGAGGACTAACTTTTATTTTTATAATTGTACCAAAATTATTTAACTTTAACAATTTCTCGGACTGTTCTCTATTAATTGTTTCCACTAAAATAGTCCCGTTTCTTAGTTTTTTTACATTTTTAGGTTCGCCACATTGATTATTTATTGCCTTATATATTAAAAATGGTGAGACGTTTTTAAGGTCTCCTTCTTCATCTCTTTCTATTACCAAAAATTGGTTTTTATTTTTATTGTCTTCTATTTCACTAGGATTGTCTATACTTTTCCAGCATCTTTTAACTCTTTTTGAGTTTGGAGAACGAATATCAGGTGGTTTATTCATTTTAACCGATTTGTTATTCGTGTTATGGGTTCAATGTAATAGAGTTAATTGAAAGTAAAAACTTTATAGTAGATCAAATTGATTATTTTCCGTTTTATATCAAAAGACGCAACCGCCGTCTTTCAGTGAGAACAAAAAAGAAATAAATATAATAATAATTTCACATAAATTAGTGGATATTAAACAAAATCAATAAACTTCTAAGGTAAAAAAAAAAAAATAAAGAAATAGAAGAAAGAAATTAAATCTAGACTTAGCTGTACGATGAATTAGTTCTTTGCTCCGTTAATCCGTAGGTCCTTACTCCACAATAGCTCGATATCAACTCTCACTTTTTGTATGTTTAATTATTTTTATAAAACAATTTGCAAACGCGTTGTTATTAAAGTATATCATCTTTGAATTATTATCTTGTTTGTCATAATTATAATATCATGCCTGTTTAACATTTATCAAATTACTGATGTTTTAATATGTATAAAGGATTTCAGGAAATTACTCATTAAATTTGCGCTGTTTATAGATATTTATTCCAAGTTTGTATCAACAAATATTTCAGCTTTTATTTATCATAGAAATTATTGTATTTTTTCTGGTAATCCGCTACGATACGGCTAAAAATTATATCACGCATGCTGAAACATTTATAACGATTGTTAAGTTATATTCTGAAAATGAATAATGTCAGCAAGAACTAATATTAATATTTAAAAAGTTAAGGAGCTACTAAATGCCAAACGAAAATATATTAGTTTTATTTTGAAGAGAAAAGATTTGTCCTGGCCGGGATTCTAACCCGGGTCTTCCGCATCTGTAGTGCGGCACTCTTCCAACTGATCTATCAGGCACGAAACCAGGCCAGACAAATCCTTTCTCTTCACCGATCCTATATTCCAAGTCGCAAAAATTGCGAGAACTGGGGATCAAATGCAAATAAATAATCTGCAATTTATGAATATATTTTCATAGTGTTTTTGACATTTAATAAAAGAACCATAGTCAACCGACAAACTAATACATAATCGTTTTAGTATATATTATAAATAGTATATAGTTTATGTTATGACAACAAAATATTCGCTTTCGGGGGTAACTATGTATTATTTAACTTTTCACCAATAAAATTCTTATCTGAAAGGATAAACTCGCTAATTACTTACTTCAGTGTTTGCTTGGACTAGTTCGAAATTCCAAAACCCGTCAAAAGTTCAGAAAGCAATTCCAACTTCAACAATTATACATTTTCTCCTCCCGTAATGAGTCCCTCATCTGTCTTCCCGTGCGTTGTTGAGAGAGGAAAAACAATGTGAGGAAATAAATAATACTTATAGGAATATAAATAGTACCTTTAATGTATAGTATTTTATTCAATTGTCATTTTTGCGCAATTTAAATTATTAGTGATGAATGTGTAATTAAATATAGTACTTTTTTTGTACTAATAAGAATTGTGAAAACATTTATAGATTATGGTTTCTTTTTTTCATACACATTTCAAATATCTGCAAATACTGATGAATGAGAGAATGACACAATTTATAAAATGTTTATTCCGACTTTTATCCTCATTGATTATGAAACCAGTAAACTATCATACTAGAAATGAAATAAAATAGTAATACAAATAATAGCCAATAAATAAAAAAACTCTAACAGCGTAATTCAATTAGAAATAAGTTTTTTTATTAAAAACCTATTACTTGAAGCTTACGCCTGTACTAAAAAATTCACAGTTAATGTATTGGGCGTGGTCATAAACTGAAATTATAAAAAAAAGATTAAATTTAAATAATGGAGGAAAAAATAACTCGGAAACTCTTTTAAAAACCACTGAAAATGTGGCACAGGTAAATAGATTCTTTTAAATAATGTTTGGAAACTTGCTATTCATATTTATTATTTGAGATTAGGAAGGATACTCTTCGAATACAAGAAAAACGTATTAGGATTTAAACCTTAGAAAAAGTATTTTATTGGAAAAACGTTTCAATAAATGCTTTGAAACTTTGTAGGGAGTTTCAAATCTTTTCAGATAATATTTAAAATAGTTCATAAACAGATGATAGAAAATAAATAATTCTCACATGCTTTAAAGAGACGTTAGAAGTCCTGTTTTACAACAACAACATTACTAGTACTCGTCGGCTTATGGTTAACAATCATTGCTAAATTAAATAAAGAAATATTAATTAAAATAATTAAAAATGAATTATTTAAAATTATAAGTAAATGGATCGTAGAATGGATATTGTAACCGCATAATTTTCATGGTTAGCCAATAGTTATTCAAGTTAAAACGGGTCATTAAAAAATTATTGTATTATTTACTTGATGGTGATATGTTGTCAAAATCTTTATAACCTGAACCTTTTAGATTAAGTTTTTCTTATTTTTACTTATGCACGTCATTTTGAAATATGACCCAGTAGAAACTCTTTCCTTATACGTTTTAAAAATTCGTGAAGTAAGATACGATATTGCCTACCATACATTGCACAAAACAATATACTCTATATACGAAGTGCGAGCATGTTTACGGTAAACTTATTGTGTAACATACTCCTAGAGTCCAAAGAGCCTTCCCCTACGAGGGCTGGAAAGCGATAGATCACTATAATGTACACTCCGTCCCAAATATAAAGCAATAAATCTGGAGCTTGTCAGAAAATGGCCCCCTCCTTAATATTATGTCCCCGGGTGCAGTTGTTTAGCCTCCCGCTATCAACACCTTTTCTCCCTCCCGCAGTAAATATCCTTTATAAGCTCCCTCTTTTCCAGCTACAGTATATTCACAAAGCCGCGCTCTTACTGTTTATATTATACACAGCGGGAACTAATTACCATAGTACACTGTTGGAGATAATGAGAATTGTACTTATATTTAAAAATAAAATAAAATACATTCATTCCTATACAGAAATACGCCAGTGAATCTTGGACTAGTACCTATAAGTACCAAATCCAACTACAAACAGTTGAGTAAGTACCTGACGAGAATAGAAGCAAAAACAATAAGGTGTAAGATCAGGAACACCATAATTAAAAGCAACATTGGAGCAAAACCAGCTGAACATGCAAGATAAGCTAACAGATTACTCCTGTTCGGCTATATAATAAAAATGCTGAGTGAAAGGGCATTCTGAGTAGTCTATGGGGCGAGAATGGTGGAAGGACAAGAGGAAGCCACAGAAACGCATGAGAAGGAAATTTTGAAAGATAATTCGTAAAATCAACATTCAAATTTAAGTTTAGATAGTCCAAATTTTTTCCGTGGTCGTAATAATAAAGAATGCAGGCTCGAAAAACAAAGATTACATGGTGAGACTAACAAAGAGCTAAAAAAATACTTGTAGTGCTGTGTGATCCTTAAACTAGCTAAAACAGATGTGATAAAGTTGATAAGAAATCAGACTTGAAGGTTTCCCAGCCTTTTTCCTTAAAAATGATAATGAATTTGGCCATTTATGCATAATTTTAAAATTAATAACAGCCATTATATTTTTTTGTTCAAATTTAACCATCCTTCCTTTACTTCCAGATTACGCATTTATTATAGGTATTAATTTCCATTATCCATTTAAATTTCATAAGATCAGAAGCTAAAAAACAAAGACAGGTCAAAAATAGAACCACCATAATTAGAGGCAACATGTGGATAAAATCAGCCTAAAATATATTATAAGAAAACAGGTTACGCTTGTTTGGCCATGGTAAATTGATATAAAGGATAGCCAGGATACGAGGCGAGTGTAGGAGGAAGAAAGAGCCATGGGAAAATTAAGTCAGGAAAGCTCTTGAGACAAGAGGCCGGGCGGAGCCAGATGGTCGTGGACCGAGATACATGGATCAGCCTATACTGAAAGGATTAAATAAATATTGATATTAAATAAAATAAATAATTAAAATATTAGTAATATTATTAATCCATTATATTTAAATAATTATAAATAAAACAAAATTTAATTGGCTAAATAGTAGCGGTGCGGTTCAGTGGTTGAGTGCTGAGTTGCCATGCCGAAGGTTCCTGGTAATTTCGGCTGTGGCAGATTTTATGTAATCAATTTGAAGGGTGTGGAGGGGTACCCAAAATAGGGGGGAAACCAGTTGTCCAAGAAATAGTACAGTTAGAGACAGTCTCTATTAAGTACTGAACCCAAGACCCTTCATGGGTTGTAGTGGTACAGGTTCTTTTTTCTCAAGTAAAAACTAGAATACGAGAAGGTTTGAATAAAGATGATACATAAGTTAGATTTGAAAAATATGGAATACATTATATACTCTTAGCTTGCTCCCATCTATTTTTATTTCCTTTCTATTTTTAGGGGTGTGCCGTGTAAGCACTGAATAATAATGCCTAAAAAACATATCCATTTTGTTCCCAAGTTTTTATTGAATGACTAAACATTTAAGGGAGATCACCCTCTAATATCTAGTATATCTTTAGGTGATAGAATTAAATTGGATTTTTTTATTGATAACTTTATCTAAATAAATATGTTCATTCATTGTTAGGAAAGGTGACTCGATAAAATTCGAAATTTCTCGGTTCATACAGATCGAAAGACTGTTCATTATGAACGGAATAGAAATGAGAAATGTATTACCGATCTGCTCGTACGCTTCTTGTATGAGAGTGAACTGGTCTCATCCTTGAAAAACCAGAGTCGGTTATTAAAATAATAATACAAACTAAATCACATAATAAAAAAGTAAAAAAAGAGGGGTGGGATCTTAGGCCTGCCTCCATCATAAAAGCATTTAAAAGTAAATTATTTCAAAGATTTAAATTGATTTACATAAAATAAGATTACTAATAAAAATAAAATAACTCTGAAGAAGAGCTGCTATGACTGTAGTAATACCAGATAGTGCTCGCTATCCTGAGTGGACTAACGAAGCGATTGTTAAAGTTCACGATAAAGGTCATCGATTTTCTGTCAAGAGAAATCTGCCAAGCCAGCATCTAATCTGGATTGGCTAAACGCAAGGCTCAGTTTATTTTACTGTTGGTAAACTTTAAAAGATTTCTAGATTATTTATCTTCATTCTAACAATTCTATATCTAATTTTCAAAAACTTGAATTCTAGAATCCCTCTTGAGGACTCATATATTCTAAGCACACCGAAACGCATATATGTGAACACAAAATAATAAAAATATAAGCTCATATGTATACACAAAATAATATAAGAGGTATGTTTATTTTGAAGAGAAAAAATTTGTCCAGGACCGGGATTCGAACCCGGGTCTCCCACGCATCTGTCATGGTACTCTGCCACTTGAGCTATCTTGGCACGTACCTCGGTCAGACTTTCTCTTCACCGATCCCATATCCCGGTGTTCTGGCAAATTTGCGATGTATACAAGAAGAAGAATGTTCATTGAACATTACTTTAATTCGGATCTTGTTGACTTATGTCATTATATTATTTATAATTTATTTTTTTATAATTATTATAATTTTTAAATATTTTTATTTTGAAAAGAAAAGATTTGTCCAGGACCGTGGGAGACCCGGGGCCGAATCCCGGTCCTGGACAAATCTTTTCTCTAAACAAGATCCTAATTAAAGTAATGTTCAATGAACATTCTTCCCCTTGTATACATATATGAAACTGTGAAGGATATGGGATCGGTGAAGAGAAAGGGTTGGTCTTACCGAGGTACGCGCCAGGATAGCTCAAGTGGCAGAGTACTAAGACGGGTGCGTGGGAGACCCGGGTTCGAATCCCGGTCCTGGACAAATCTTTTCTCTTCAAAATAATAATATTTAAAAATTATAATAATTATAAAAAAATGAAATAAAATATACTATAAGAGGTGGTTTCAAAGAAAAAGTATAAAAGATAAATTTTGAACTGCGTTGAGCTTTGATATAATCCATCATAAATTCATAATCTTAAATATTAAAAGAATAAAAATATTTTCATTTGGCTACAATTATGTATGCAACGATATTTGATGTTTCACTAAAAGTGATTACATTTGCAGTAAACATGGTAAGTTTCAGATACAGAAAGTCAGATAAATATTATATAATTTTATTGTCTCTATAAGAATACGAGAAAATTTAAATAAAGATGATTACAAATTATATTCGAAAAATATATTCTATTCCCTGGGCTTGATCCTTTCTTGATCATTTGCTTTAAATCAGAAACATACACAGAAATAGAACTTACATGTGAGGTGAATCTAATGGCCATTTTTTTAAAGCAAGTTTTAAATATTATGGAAGGACTGCTTATTATTATTAATAAACTACGTGTAGTTATATTACCGTAGTAAATAAGATAACTGTTCATAATACAAAGACAACCCCGAAGCATTAAAGCATTGTTAAGGATGAAAATATATTGTAAGGGAACTCCACTCCACATTGTCGTACATATAAATTTTGAAATCACTATTAAATATATAAGTTAACATGAAGTGAGAATACTCCAAAAACAAAACCCTCAGTCCCTAAAAAAAGGAAAAACTAACTAGTCAATGCAGTTACCGACCTAAAGTTCTTTGAGTTTTCCAATTGTATTCCAATAATTATTTGATTTTTCTTTCTTAGTTTTTACTCATCATTTGAAGTTGAGATTATTAGAAATTTTGCACGAAGAATGTAGTTGAAGAGAATTTTTAATATTTTCTATGATTTAATATAGGGTACCTATTTTTTTCTAAGCCTTGGAATTATGTATTATAATATTAACATTAATGAAAAAATAATCATAAATGCTACAAGAATCCAAGGATACTCGAGTCATTTATAAAAAAATAAAATAATAATAATTACAAAAATAAAAATAAGTTAAAGTTCAATGAGTAGCTTAACGAAATAAGTGTTGAAAATTACTGAACATTTCGTTACCTTAATAAGGAATTACTAATAACAAATTAAAATGAGAACAGAAGGGAATATTTTGATATTTGTCATAACGAACTTGAATAGCAGTGTTAATTCGCTAAAAGGAAGCAATTACTTAATAACAAACTGTTAATTAGCAAATCATCCCCAGCAGTTCAGGATCGGATCCACTCCCTTCCAGGTTACAGACCTGGAACAAAGACCTCCTGGATAATGCTAATCCTACCTCCCACTTCCGTTGGAGCTCTCACAGCCACTTCCTCTTCCGTTTCCACGAGTACAAGACCAATTAGAGTGGCGCGGCAAACCTTTATTGCAGAATTACGGCTAAACTTAATGGATGAACTTCATTCATCAACAAAGTAGATTCCTTTTATAAAAGCCACAATATGAAAGATGGAAATGGTTATCGACCGATATAACGGAGATGTCTTGACGTACTCGACAGGCGGTCATCAAGTTGCCAAACCTGACATTCCATTGTGGTTCTGTAAGCTTTCGAATCACGTGGTGATA